>JABEEJ010000157.1:0-21487 GCA_013363135.1 Fusarium brevicatenulatum
TAAAAGGTTTTAATTAATTAAGCTTACTTTTATATAATAAATAATCTAAGATATTATATTAAAATAGATTTTAAGGTATAAACCTATATAGTTAAAGGTTAACTTACTAAGAGATGAATTTTAGTATAGATATCGATTTGGCCTTCTATAATAAGGGGGAAATGGGACGTAATCAGCCATAAAAAGACCCTGTTAATTAAAGGCAATGGCAGTGCCGGTTCCCTAGTGCAGACTCGAGGGGAGTCCCAAACTTGGGTTGTCGAAGATAAGTGAGGTCAATTAATCAAGTGACTTGGAAGACCTTGTGATATAGTATTTGTATTTAGAATTGCATTTAGTGTAGATCAGAAACTGTACTCTTGTGTTCACTGCTAAGGTAGTTGAATGGTAGCAATACTTTAAAAATAAGGATAAAAAGAACCAGCTTCATCTCTCAGCCCTGAGCTTTTCTTGCGGGCGGCTTTCCCCATAAGGAGAGGGTCTGAGCTCAGCCTCTCGGCATCACGGCTTCAGTAATACGTAGGCCTACTCCACGCGCTGCCTTCCAAAATTCAGCCAAGACTCAGCCAAGCCCATTCACTTCACTTTTCTCCCCTTCCTCCATCCTTCACTGCTTCTCTTTTCTTATCGCGCGTGTGTACAAGCCCTGATAGATAATGTTTATGTACGAATAGTCGACTTTCTCAATCATCTTTTCGTCCTTACCCAGTATCGCCTTGTTCCTCCCCGCGCTACAAGACAGCCAGCCTGCCATGGGGAGCATCAGCACCAGTTCCACCTCCGGCCAGACCGCGCCCATCCAGATGACGGGCAAATCGAATGCCGCTACGCCAAAGCTGAATAACGAAGTCGAGATGGGCAGTCTGCCGGGAGATGCGCAGGCCCAGGAGGAGGATATCATGCAGATCGCTAGGATAGGAGACGTACCGGCCATGGAGAAGCTTTTCGAGTCGGGCGAGTACGATGCGACCTACCATGACGATGAGGGTATCACGCCCTTACATGTGAGTTCCAAGCGATGCGGCGACTGTCGGGATGGTGGGGGACTTTGGCTGACAATGCATACAGTGGGCTGCGATTAACAATCAATATGCGATGTGCAAATTCTTGATCGAACACGGCGCCGAAATTAACAGAAAGGGCGGCGAATCCGTAGCAACAGCTCTTCAATGGGCCGCTCAGCGATGCCATTACTACACCGTCAATCTGCTCCTCCAGCACGGCGCGGACCCTCTCATCACCGACGCTCAAGGTTACAACACGCTTCACATCTCGACGTTCAACGGCAACGTCCTTCTGATTGTCCTCCTGCTTCACCAGGGAATCCCCGTCGACGTTATCGACACGTTCGGCCACACTGCGCTCATGTGGGCTGCGTACAAGGGCTTCCCCCAATGCGTTGATCTGTTTCTCCGCTGGGGCGCAAGCGTTCATGCGACGGACGAGCAGGGCTTTACCGCGCTGCACTGGGCGCTCGTCAAGGGGAGCCCGGGATGTATCCTCAAACTTATCGAGTACGGCGCCGATCGATTCGCAAAGACACAGACGGGTAAGACTCCTGCTGTGACGGCCAACGAGCTTAATACGGAGGGCGCCTGGCACAGAGCGCTTCGAGAATGCGGTTTCAACGAGGACGGTCATCCTGCAGTTCCGCCTTGGCCTGGTGCTAGCTACTTCTTGAAGGATAAGAGAGCCTTTGTTACGAGGTTCTTGTTCATCTGGCCGTTTGTTCTGGTTTGGGGCATGCTTATGGCTGTTTCGAGTGCGCCTGTCTACATTGGCGTTCCTCTCGGATTCGCAGTCGTTTACGGTGTCCAATGGGTTGCTCAGCAAGTACTGGAATATGCGCCTCCCGATATGCGACACTTTCACAAGACTCCCTGGCTCACTGGCATCTTTGCGGCTACGCTCTTCTTAACAGGTGTGAATTGGTTGACGACAGTTCTCTTTGCCACAACACTTGGCGCGAGTGAGGGTCACGGCCATACCTTTCTCAACCTCTTCTTCGGCATCTTCCTGGGTTTCACCGCGTACTTCTACGTTGCTAGCATGAGATACGACCCGGGTTTTGTACCAAAGATGAACGGAATTGCGGAGCAGAAAGCTGTCATTGACGGACTTTTGTCGCAGTGGAAATACGACGAGACCAACTTCTGTGTTACTTGCATGATTCAGACACCGCTTCGAAGCAAGCACTGCCGTCGTTGTCAACGATGCGTTGCCAAGCATGATCACCACTGTCCTTGGGTTTACAACTGTGTCGGTATTAACAACCACCGACACTTCTTCTTCTACCTCATCTCGCTGACCTTTGGTATCATCTCATACGACTTTTTGTTGTATTACTGTAAGTTCAAGATACCCTACTCTGATGTTATGCCCATGCTGACTATGCCTTAGACTTCGAAACCATCAGCAGCAACGCCTCGGATACCTGCAACGTCCTTAGTCCGAACCTTTGCAAGTTCATCAACGCTGATTCGTACACTGCGATCTTGGCCGCCTGGATTACGCTTCAACTCCTCTGGGTCACCATGCTTTTGTTTACCCAGTTCATTCAGGTAGCTCGAGCTATGACTACGTATGAGAACATGTTTGGTGTTAGGGACGGAAGTGCGATTACCGCTCTCACATCTACTGGCGCCCCTCTCGACCCCAACCACCCATCTCTATCCGCAACAGCAACCCCTGGTGGTCACCACCACAAGCACAAGGGCGGCATGCTCAAGTCTTTGAGTCGCACCCTTGGTGTCGACCCCTTTATCGAGACCATTACCGGCCGAGGTGCCGTTTCCACCAAGAACAAGCGCAAGAAGAAGAACCCCTACAGCCGAGGCTGCATTGCCAACTGCAAGGACTTTTGGTGTGATCCTGCGCCCATCTTTGGCCAAAGAGAGAACGGAGCTGCTGTACTTGGTGGCGAGAGGGTTGACTACACAGCCATGTACGAGAGCCCTGGTCTGATGCAGTTGACGGGTCGCAGAGAGCGCGGTGGTTACGAGGCCGTTGGAACGGAAGAGGTTTAGACGATGACGAGCTTTGCTTTTGGGAACTGAGGAGTCGTTAATCGGGACACGTTATACGACCGGCGCCAACTATATAGAGATTGGTGGTGAATGACGGGCGAATGATGCATTACGACTATATGCGGGTACTTGGGAGAGTATTCTGGTAGACCAGGGGCTTCAAGAAAAGAATAGAGGCGTCTTCATCATGACCATTCTTCTCTTTTTCTTTCTTGTACTCTAGTGGAAAGTGCTCAGTTGGGTACGGGATATATGACGAGAACTGTATACTAGCAGTGGATGTAATGTTGACCTTAGCGGTAAGGGCGTTTAGATGAAGAAATTGTATTTGGAAGTCTGAGTTTCAGAGCTGTCAGAAGTTCCTGTGAAGACTGCAGGATCTAGATGATCATGAACTATTGCCAACTAGGACAATAGCTCCCGCGCTGATCTGTTACAAACCGCCAGATCGTTACTGAAGAAGGTTACGAAGCGTTCGTGCCACGATAGAAGCTAGACTAGTCTTCTGCTCGTGCAATATATATCGCGGAAAAACTGCGAACGCCTTTTCAGTGGCGAGCTTGAAACATGATATATCAACAGCCTTCGCAAAACCCCCAATCGCAACACACACCCAAGACTCACCTCGTTCCAACTCCAATCAGAACACCCAAAGCCCATCGATCTTGCGGGCCTCCGATCTCAAAAAGATCGCAGTATTAGGCATGGAACTCGGTCAGAGAAGGACCTGTATGTAGGTGATATGTGATACTTCACGGGAGCTTTAGCAAGGGTTTCCTGGGTAAGATATTCTTGCGAGACAGGGGGCTAGTGTTATCTTACGGCGGGGAGAAGAAAGAAGGTGGTCAGCATTTTGTAAAACAGGGAATTCGGCAGTTGAGTTGTGATCTTGCATTGCTGCAGGATCTGGTTTCGTGTTGATTGGGGAGGGTTGGGTAGGGTTATATGAGATCGGGTTAAGGTCTCGGTGACAAAAGGTCCATCATAGCGTAGAGCTGCTATTGTTGATGAGAGGAGAGTGAGTGAGTGAGAGGGCGATTTACAAGGTCAATCCCACTTTCTCAACGGTTGCAGGGGTAGACGGGCCGCTGTTTCAACGCTCGTCCCGCCCAGAGCATCAAGTTAAGGTGGACCTCTCTTCAATGAACAAGAACCTCAAAATCTTATATGAAAAGAAGTTGGAACAAAGTAATACTTGTATCGTTCTTCAGAGTCAGAATTTTCAATCTAAGACATTTCCATGAATAAGGTCAGCCACCGTTGGTACCTGCATTACAATAACCCTAACCGAGGTGTAGACTATAAGCTGTATTTGCTTTTTTCTCCCAAGCCATGGCCTGATTCCTCATTCAGCCTTTTGCCGGTTTGCGTACCCGTTTGGATATGAGAGAAAACTGTGACATGTCCGGGCGGGACCGCGCACAAAGACTTGCGCTGTCATAAATTATCTTCGGGGTCATTATGGTTCTAACAATGAATATTGATACCGGACCGGTCGGGAGTTGTGATAACTCACTTTGCCAAGGACACTGAAGAACGATGGGTCTCGAGTCTGTCTCGAGAGAAGCAATAGCATGCTGAAGAATTGAGCTGTAATATTGACGAAAACGCAAGTTCTTCTGTTTAATAATCTACGGATGGGTAAGAGAAAGACTCGTAAGAAGACTCGTGTAAGCTGCATCTCGTTCCTGAATCTTCCCCGTGTAAGTGGAGATAACTCGGAGACAACTCCAGACCTGCATACGGATTCGCAGAACCTCAATGCCTCGCATGCACACTCTCCAGATACCGAAGAAACAAGCACGGTATCTCAAAAACCAAGACCCATTCAACGACAAGTGTGTCAATGCTTAGTCCCCAGAACAAGGGTCCCATAGGGAATTTGCTAAAAAAGCAATATCGCCAACTGTCACTTTTTCCCTAAATTGCGGATCCTATCTGTGGTCTGACGAAATGTCAACTGATGATGAGATTTTCTCGTTAAAGAAGGCTCTTCCGCGGACTAGAGGTTGTTGGTAGAGAGTCTAGAAGAGCAAGCCACCCGGAGGCTTTTCGTCTTGTCTTTTTAATAGCGTCCCGATCGGTTCCGGAATTTGATGTTGGTTGTTATTTACCGTGAGGGCACGGATGTTAAAGATTGCCATGGCTTTGACGATCTAGACGATGTCTCATTGTATCTTCAGCAATCCATCAATGTACTTGTGCTCGGATGTTCTGCTCGTTATCCCGCGACTCCACGGGGTTCATCACGGCAAGATCATTGGTAAAGCACTAAAGAGGAAACAAGAGCGAAACCACGGGAAAACATATCAATCCGTGATAAGATCAGCGAAACTCGCCTTCAAGAGAAAAAAGAAAGTGTATTGTCGGCAGGCATGTATTAGTATCCTCTGAGTAAGCTTCTCGGTTGGAAATAGCCTACATCCTCCACAACCTCTTCCCAACGGTATATAGACACAGTGGGTATAATGCGTCATGAAATAACCCTTGCCGCACTTGAGCCCCTGGTCAACACACCGGTACTCACGTGAGATACACCAAGAATAGACGTCGACGATTATGCTGTGCAACAGTGATTGCAGGCCTCAATGTGCAAACCACAGTGTAGAGTACACACATATGCGGCTTTCTTTCACCGGTGAGACGACAAACGCCTCAGCAAACGGCTCTCGGACAATGAGACCACTAATATTGAATAAACTCCTCTATGGCTTTTCTTCATCACCAAAATGCTAAAGCCACATGTAATACTTAACGGCGAGAAAAGAGAGACAAGGGTCCTCTACGAGAAATGCCCTCTTTTCCCCACGAGCGGGTCTGGAGGGGGAGGGGGGGAACTCCGGGTTCCTGAGAGCCAGGGGTTAGGTATTATCAGACGCGCTAGAATGAGAACCGCATGAAGAGCGAGAATAAGCAAAAGCAACAAAAAAAGAGACGTCTCTAAAAAAGTTTGCCTCTAGTTTTACTTTTTCATTATGCGACTTTGTTAGTAGAGTTGAGTCGTCACTTTGAGTCGAACGATTTCTCACTTGGGATCCCCCCGGCTTGTTTGCTAGAAGAATACAACATTTGCGAAAAAGAACAGAGATGGATATCAGATTTTCTGTTGTATTGCAGTAGTGGTGGAGTAAACCTTGTCGTCCTGTCTTTTTCTACATCCTAGCTCCT
Organism: Fusarium brevicatenulatum; assembly: GCA_013363135.1. Taxonomy (NCBI): domain Eukaryota; kingdom Fungi; phylum Ascomycota; class Sordariomycetes; order Hypocreales; family Nectriaceae; genus Fusarium; species Fusarium brevicatenulatum. The sequence goes on from JABEEJ010000157.1 coordinate 6,195, forward strand.
TGTTCGAAAGATATAAGTTCCTCTGCATGTCCCATCAACATGGAAGAAGGGCTGTATTCTGCACGGTCATCTTCTCATCTAGTGACTGCTCAGTTTCAGCAAAAGCCTCTTCTTTATCCTCCCAATATCTTTGAGTCGAGATACAATGGCACCTCTTGCTCATGACCCTTCAGGTTTTCTCATGGAGCCGCCGGAGGGACAGACGAGAACTCTTGTTAACCCGCCGAGTAGTGGGAGCGGAGTTATTCCTTGTGGTGTTACGACGACGATCATTGCCTCGATTATTGTTCTTCTGAGGGTCTTTACGAGGAGATATGTGGTTAAGAGTGTGTTGGGCGCTGATGACTGTATGTCCTGTTCAACATTTACTCTTGGGAGCAGAACTAACTGAGTTGTTAGACTTGTGCATAGCTAGTCTCTGTTTCTCTTTCATCTTTCTCGGCATCTCATTAACACGTACGTATCCTGCTCACCCATGGTATTACAGTAACTAACAGTGTTAGTTCTCAACCTTGGTGCTGGAAACCACATGTGGGATATCCCAGTGGCCGAATACGTTCCCAAGTTCTGGCAGACCAGCATCGGAGCCACACTTACATACGCTGCCAGCATCAGTCTCGCCAAACTGTCTGTCCTTAGCTTCTATCTTCGCATTTCTCCGGATAGATTCGTCCGTCGAGCCGTCCATGTCTTGATGGCTCTTGTCTGCTCATACACTTTCGTCTATGTCTGCCTCGTCGTGTTCCGATGCCAGCCTGTATCTGCCGGATGGGACCTCACCATCGAAGGAAAGTGTATTGGCATGGATGTACTTGTTATCTTCCTGGTCATCTGCAGTGTTGTCATCGATACTTTTGTTCTTCTCCTCCCGATCCGCATGGTCCAGCCTCTTCAGATTCCAACTCGTCAAAAGATCTCACTTGCTGTTCTCTTCGCAACTGGAGGCGTCATCATTGTCGTCACAATCAGGAGGGCTACCATCACTCTTCCCATCTTGGAAGCACCCGACTACACGTGGGCTCTTCCAAGACAACTTATCCTGAGTTTCATCGAGGTCAACACCAGTCTCGTCTGTGTTTCTGTCCCCGCGCTTAAGCCATTCTGCGTGCGGTATATCCCCTTCCTCATCCACCCTCGCTTTCACTCGCAGGAGAAGAACTCCAAGAAGTCCAACTCGCACAGTCAAGAGAAGCGAAAGAGTCATACCCTGGACAACGATTCATACGAGATGCCTCATAGACGAGACTTTAGTGGCGAGAACCCTCAAGAAGATGAGACACGTCTTTGTCCCGCAATACCAGAGCACAATGTCGCTCTCGAGTCAGACGGTGCAATGGATACCGAGAGCGTTGACAGCTCAGCCGATCAAGTACCTCCAGTAGCCGCCAAGCCGAAGCCTGCACTGGCCAGTTTCTCTACCAAGCGCAGCCAGAGTGTCAATGGCATTCAAGTCACCCGGGAAACAGTCATTACGTACGGGCCCAAAGATTAATAGAAGGTTGCTACCCAAGCCAAGTGAAGGATTTCCTATCTTATAAGCGCCGCGCCGCTCAATAGAGCATGTTAACACTCCAAGGACGGTATGGTGTCGGCTGAGTCCGATCAGAGAGACGTTCATGGATGTAATAAACACTTATCAACAGTGTCGAGAACAGGAGGCGCCGGCTGGTTCGAGCCCGAAAGAGTAGGCTGTTGGCATTGGCCAAGTATGCGGATGCCGACGTGGTACATAAGCATAGAAACTAGACCTCAACGGAAGAATCGTGTAGAAGAAATTAGGATCAGTCAAAGATAGCGAGTTACAATTCAACTTTTCAACAATAACACGTGTGCAGCAGCGTTAGATTGTTTGTGTACGTCTTAACCGGCTCATGTACAGACAAGGCTGTTGGTTGTGCCGTGCATTGACATACCAACTCGTTTTTTCTACACAATCTATTGGACGGCCTGAGACCTTGCCGTGATAATTCTCCTTAGCTTGTGGTGTCGAGCGGTGGGCAGCTGGGTTTGACATTGATTGCCATAGTAATACCTCTGTTCAGGACCAACAGCCTCGGTATGTCTAAGACAGCAGCAACAGCTTGATCCGGCAACCGAAGAACTACGGAAGACTCGGGTTGCGACCAGTACCTAAAGTCTTCATGTGAAATGCATGTGAGTTCCAGAAGCTTCGGGTCTTGTGTTGGCTCTGACTGAGAAACATGACACGAAGCAGCTTGCCCTCGGATGAGTTACACATCACCGCACGGTAATAGATCATATGTATTGCGCGGAAGCAATTGCTCTCATTATTTTCCAGTAGCTCTTGAGCTATGCGAACATCTACAGATAACACTAAACAAAAACGCCCATACCCATCATTAATCCAAACCCATTACAATAGCTCAATACGCCGTCATTAGTCGTGTCATAAGGCGTATTCCATGAAATCCCAACTCAAAGATCCGTCTCCCAATCCTGCTCATAAACCCAAACTAAAACTTGGGGATTCTCTTCTTTGTCTTTGATGGTGTACCGTTGAGAAGAAAGTACACAGGCAAGAACAACAAAGATCCCATGACACAGAGCCATGTGCTGTAGAGCTGCCAAATAGTCCACAAGAAGGGACCAAGACCAGGACACAAGAACTGAATACAGTCATTCACTGGATACAGGTCTTCTTGGCTGGCGATGTAGTAACGGGGATTTTGTCGACGCGGCTTACTATCCTCTGGTCCTTCGTCTTCTGATGATGATTCGGGTGAGAGTTGTGTAAGCTGCAGAACAGACACAAGCTTCACCGGTGCTTTATACAGAGGGATGAACCAGAGGGCGAAGGTCTGACGGATGGAGACATATAGAAGACCGCTCTTCTGATCAAATGCTGATAAAAGTTAGCAATTGCAATCAACCATACGACAAGAGACTAACCTGCTGAATCGACCTGGAGGTCAATGTGTGGACTGAGAGTACGATACCATCGATAGATGGCCAGTATCAACTGGATGGACTCAAGACCTCCTGCCAAAGGGATTTGTCCCTTAGAAATAGAAGGAACACGGCAGTATGGGTGTGAAAATGAGGCATTGGGGAGAAAGTATTGCCTCAGAGTCGACTCTTGGACATCAGGGCTGCCCTGAGTGAGCGACTTGATAACGCCGCCAATTTCCTTGACTATACTTGGTGAGCATATTGTACTCTGCAGTATCGAAAGCAAGCTTACCTGGATGCTCCATTTTTGTGAGTAGTTATCGTTCAATTGATCGAATTCAGGAACGTGAGTAGCTTGAAGAGTGGATGAGCTTCGAGTTAATTGCGCTAAGATGCCTTTATGAGAGAAAAGCAATTGAATTGGATTGAAAAGGTCTGGAGTAAACAAAACAGCGGGAAGAGGTTGGAATAAAGTGATTTATTTCTTGTTTCAGCCATTGTCTGTGGGTTCACTATCACATCACTAACTAGACTATCCCGCCCTGAACTGACCTGACCTTGAAATCATTGACTCGTCATTGTTCAAGGCCCTCTAAATTAGCATGTGAAATGTTGACGTCATGTTTTCGCTTTCACATGAAAGACAACCTCGAGATATTTATGAGAATACGATTCTAACCTCAACCTCAATTGTCACTCATCAATTGTAATTATATTCAGAAATTACAATGGCGTCTGACACTGGCCTCGTCAATCCCCTCTTTCACCCTTTTCTCTTCTTCTTCCAGATCTTCCAATGGCTAACGGACAAACTCCTCTCGCCCAAGCCACCAAGTGAAAACGCGAGGATTGGGCGCAATAGACCTAAGATTGCGGTAATTGGCGCTGGAATCACGGGCGTTACGAGTGCGGCTCATTGTATTGGGCATGGCTTTGATGTTGTGATTTTTGAAGCTGGGTCCAAGGATAATGTTGGTGGTATTTGGAGTGTAAGTTTGACTACGCTATGATGCTCTGTAATTGACTATATACTAATAAAATACAGAGAGTCAATGAGACGTCTGGGCTTCAGATTCACTCGCTGATGTATCGGTTCCATCCTTCTGTCCAGTGGAATCGTGGATATCCCGACCGTCAGCAAATTCTCAGTCAGGTCCGACAGCTCTGGGAACGCTATGGCCTCAAAGAGCGAACACGCTTCAACACAAAAATTGACCGCGTTTACCAAGATGACCAGGGACGATGGATTGTCAACGATCCTTCTCTCGGACGCTTTGGCGGTGTTATTGCTGCGGTCGGAACTTGTGGCGCACCAAAGATGCCAAAGATCCCTGGCATGGATAACTTCAAAGGTCCTATTTACCACTCTAGCGAACTCACTGGGTATGTCACTCGGCCTCCAAACTCATGATCCAGCCCGCTGACTTTGTTATTAGAAAGGATGTAAAGGGTAAGAAGATGGCCATCATTGGTGGAGGTGCCTCTGCTGTTGAAGCTCTTGAGTTTGCCTTTACAGAAGATGCTGCCAAAGCGACTATTCTATCGCGCTCAGACAAGTGGATCATTCCTCGCAACATGGTCGTCGACACACTTCTGAGCTTCAACATCTTCGGCCAAGAGACCGTTCTATCGTTTATCCCAGAGTTCTTCCTGCGCAAGTTCTTCTACCGAGATCTTGAAGACATTGCTCCTGACAAGAGCCATGGATTGTTCATGGAGACGCCTATGGTTAACTCTGATGTTATGGATAAGCTGCGCGAGGGTAAAGCTGAATGGGTTCGCTGTGATATCGACGAGTTTGTCGAGAGCGGAATTCGAGTTAATCGACGTGCCAAGGGTGTACCGCAGGGTGGTCCTGGTCACGAGGAAGTCATCGACGCTGATATTGTTGTTATGGCTACTGGTTTCAAGAGACCTTCTCTTTCTTTCCTCCCCAAGGATTGCTTTGACGAACCCTACCCACCGCCAAACTGGTATCTCCAGACCTTCCCACCCAGTCACCCCTCAGTCTCAGCTATCAACTGCACATACGTCAACGCCATCGGCACCGTCGGTAACTGGCACATTGGTATTTACACTCGGATCCTTCTCATGTTTCTCATGGATCCATTCTCTCGGCCTAGCCCATTCTGGATGCAGCGCTGGATTGATATGACCAAGACACTAAAGCTTACCAGTCCAACTGGCGCCTTTGACTTCTTTACCTACTTGGAGTTGATCTGGTGGTTCTTCTTCTGTGTTGTTATCAACCCGTTCCGATGGAAGTGGGCTATCTTTGTGTTCTTTGGTGTTGGGTTTGGACTCCCGAAGTTGGTGGTGAGTCAGGAGGAGAGGATCACGAATGGAAATGGATACCATGCTACAGATGAGGGCACAAGCTTTTAGGGAAGCGGCCATGGTTTACTTCATCGAGAGGCATGGTTGTTAACGATTAGGTGAGAAGATTTGTGACAATGCGAAAAATGGTGATTTGAAAGGGAAAGGAGGACAGAGATTGTGAGCGAAGCTTAGACTTCTTTTATGATAACGAGATATTGAAGACAAAAGACCAAGATCGTTTACCACATCATGATATTCCCACCAGTGCTCAGCCTATCCTGTCACCAAAGACCGGCCTTACTCCAAGCAGGCAATGTTTAGCACAGTCCGAGTTCCCCGTGAGAAGTGGATGTGGCCCCAGATACCCATGGAAAAACCTCCCGGCGTGATGAAGGAGTCTAGCCTCGACAGCTACCTCATGAAGATGAGCTGTTACGCATAGCGGGTCATGCAGGCAAAAGAACTCAGCGTGGGGGAATATGATTGAGTTGGCAGATCATCTGGAGAAAACTTGGGGAAGTGAAGCATGCGAAATGAAAAGGGATCTTGTTACGTACGGCGGCTACGGAACGCGGCTGTAATGTATGCGTGTGTAAACGGTTTGCCGAGCTGAAGCGTAACGGCTAGTATCAACACCTCAGCTAGGACTGTTAATTAAAAGTTTTTGCTACATCATAGTATGGCTTTTCAATTGTTATAAACAATGCCGTCTATACCCGTATCTCAACGCATTGTAGCTCAACACCAGAGTTACAAGTCGCGATACTTGATGCAACAGTCACCATATAAAGTTTAAATTTCTCAATCTCCTCCGCATCCGCCGGCACCTCTTCTTTTCCTCGGCTCGGCTCCGCGTCTTTTCTGTATCGAAATTCAAGGGGGCGACAGCCGACAGCCCATCTCGCTGAAGCTTCTGACTCGGTGCCTCCGCTTGAATCCAGGTTGATTAGGTAAAATGGACCGACTTTTGAGTAACAGAATCCACAAAAGACGATCAGCTTTTTTTCTCTCTTTCAGGGACCTTTACAAGCTTCCCCAGCCAAATAAGTATTTCTCCTTACTAAGAGTAACGAGAATAGTCAATTGTGGCTTTACAATTGTCATCTTTTCGTGAGTAAGTCAAGTCGAATTGGTAGAGAATGTCAAGAAAAGTCTTATAAAAATCTGATGTTGTCGAGCTACCGACGTTAGCTGATTCGGCTATTATTTGAGCCCCATTACTTTAACCAATTAGGGGGCGTTTAAAAACGGTTTACACTGCTAATCCTTCTAGAAACACCACGGAATGATCCACTTGTACTCCATCATGGATCGTGGAATGACCCGGTCCTGGCTTTTCGTATGACATTGCCATTGCCATGGACTGACAAACTTTTTCCTAATTCTCGCCTCTCCTCATGGTTCAATATGGAGTCTCCACGTCTCATCCGACGTCGGTCTAAAGGGGAGTCATATACATACCGTGGGCCCTACAAAGCACAGCTCAGTCCCTTCTCTTCACTCACACCCTCATACTCATCCATCCTCTCTGAACTTCTTAACGAGTTCACCAAATAAACAGTCTGTGTGACAATGGGAGACTAAGCTACTCACCAAAACAACAATGACATCCTCCATCACCCCCGCGGCCTCCACCGCCAGCAAAAACAAGGACAAGCCCCAAGGCCCTGAGGACAACAACATCCTCACCTCCCCCATCGACGACTCCACCAGCGAGAAAATGGTCGGCGAAGTAACCGAGTTCGAGAAGCGCAAGATCCTCGACGGCAAGGCCAAGTTCTCCCGTCTCGGCTGGAAGCGCCTCACCATCGTCCTCATCGTCCAGGCCATCGCCCTCGGCTCGCTCTCCATCCCCGGCGCCTTCGCCACGCTGGGCATGGTCGCGGGCGTCATCTGCTCGATTGGCATTGGGCTCATTGCGATTTACACGTCGTATATTGTCGGGCAGGTCAAGGTGAGGTATCCGCATGTCGAGCACTATCCTGCTGCGGGAGGACTCATGTTTGGACGATGGGGTGCTGAGGCTTTTGGGGTCATGGTTACGCTGCAGTTGTTGCTCCTCACGGCGTCGCATTGCTTGACGGGGACTATTGCCTTTGCGACTTTGACTGAGAGTAATATCTGCAGTCTTGTCTGGGGTGTTATCTCTGCTGTCTTGCTGCTGCTTCTTGCTGTGCCTCCTAGTTTTGCAGAGGTGGCTATTCTGGGCTATATCGACTTTGCGTCGATTATCGCAGCTATTGGAGTTACTATCATTGCGACTGGCATTCGATCTTCCGATGCACCTGAACCCGCCAATTGGTCTGCATGGCCCAAGCCTGATGTCACATTTGCTCAGGCCTTTATTGCACTTTGCAACATCTTCTTCGCATACAGCTTCTCCATCTCGCAGTTCAGCTTCATGGATGAAATGCATACGCCTACCGACTATATGAAGGCTATTTGGACACTCGGCGGTATCGAAATTGTCATCTATACCCTGACTGGCGCTCTCATCTACTCCTTCGTTGGTGTCGATGTTAAGTCTCCAGCTCTTCTATCTGCAGGCCATACTGTTGCCAAGGTTGCTTTTGGCGTTGCCTTGCCTGTCATTTTCATTAGCGGCTCGATCAACACGACTGTCGCCGTACGCTACATCCACGGTCGCATCTATGAGAATTCGATCGCCAAGTATATCAATACCCCTAAAGGCTGGATTTCTTGGCTCCTTCTCATCAGCATCTTCACCTGGATTGGTTTCGTCATTGCGGAAGCTATTCCCTTCTTCAGCGACTTGATCGCCATCACATCGAGTCTCCTGAACTCGGGCTTCACTCTGTACTGGCCAGCAGTAATGTGGTTCATGCTTCTGAGAGAAGGAAAGTGGTACAGCAAGAAGAACATCCTTTCGAGCGTTGTCAACGCCATCATCTTCATCATGGGTCTTGTCTTCTTGGTTGCTGGAACTTATTCTGCCGTCATCGATATCGTAAGTCAATTCTCATAAACGTCTTATGTAACATCAACTAACATCATCTGCAGATCGACCAGTATGATAACGGCACTGTCAAGAACGCTTTCACATGTGCGCCTCTTGGCTAAGACCATCACAAACGTGGTGAGTGGTTAAACACAGCCAGTGACAGGCTCGAGTCCAGTCACCGAACTTTGGGATATTACATGTCACACATATGTCCATATCCCACATAATACAACACCAAAACACCATCGTAGGGGCCATGCGTAAACGTAGGCGTGACATGTACTTCGCATACAAGCATCAGTCCTTAGCATGCTCGCTTTAAACATTTTACTGTTCTATGTGGTATGCGAAAGGCGTACGATGTTACATGCGCCCATGACCATGGACTCGTCCGTGATCATGACTGGTGCACTGCTTCATGTTGCATGACCATTGTAACTATCATGGAACAAAGTAACCTGTAGCGCAAAGAACACCGGTTCACAGGTGGTGACGATGCTTCGGGTTTGGTGTATGCTCCTCTTTATCTTGGCAGTCTATCGTTCTAAATGAACCAATACATCTATTCTTTTCACAGCTTGGCCTGCTCAGCTCTCGTCAGCTTCCTCAAAGGAGGACCGCCTCGGCTACCATCACCCTGCTTCACCATATCCTGTCCAGTTGGGGCTCGTAGCCTCCACTTGTGTCGAAGTTCCTTGGGAGCCTTATTCTCAAAGCAGTCAACAACATATCTTCCAAGTACGGGAAGGAACTTGAAAGCACTACATCGTTGTTAGTAATTTCATGTTAGGTGCCATGGGTAACTCACTGTCCAGCACCACCCGTAGCAAGGAAAAGTCCCTCACGAACAGGATGATGGTCCACGATAAAGTCTCCTTCAGGAGTATCAGAGTACCAGCAAAGTCGTGTTCTCAACCACTCCCTATCAGCAACCTCTGGTACGAGATCTTGTAAGCCCTCACGAAGAGCTTGTAGTGCATCTTCAGGTAAATAATTGGTCGTGGCGTTGTTTCCATCTCGCTTAGGAGACGACACCATTCGAGTTTGTCCAAGAGGATCCTTAACTTCAACCTCGGTAGCCCATCCATATCCGTGACGAGCAATCTTGAGGATATGTGTCTTTGGCGTAGGTGGGAAGACAAAGACTCCTGTGCTGAGATTGATGATGACGGGCATGTCTTTGAGTCTCTCTGCTTCGTCGGGAGTGAGGCGTATGAAGCCAACTGGCTGTCCAGAGCCTGATGATGCGTGGCTGATGGGGAGGAGTCTGTTTGACCACGCTCCAGTGGCTATAATGACTTGTGCAGCTGGTATAGTGTCACCCTCAGCGACGTTGACGCCAGTGACTTTCTTGTCGCTGTAGCTTAGTGACAAAGCTCTTCCTCTAGCGCCTGTGATGAACGACACACCAGCAAGAGAGCACTCAGCAGCTAGTTGCTGTATACTAGACTCTGCATCCGCCCAACCACCAGTCTTGTTGAAGTACGCCTTCTTGCCATCAAGCTGAGCCTGAACAGCAGGGAATTGCTTTCGGATATCGTGTGCATTCTCATACTCCTGCAGTGTTCCACCAAGAGTCTTGTTCGACTCTTTACTCTGCTCGACAAAGGAGTTTCCAGTAGCAGCATCATTGAGCATCACAAAGCCCGACTGGTGGTAGTGCTGTGAATATTGACCCGTCCAACCATCAAGGGCTTCAGTCGCCATCTTGCCATAGAAAGGATCAGCATATTCCACGCGAATCACACGTGAGATATCAACGCTGCTTCCGTCTATCACAGGCGGTAGATAGCGATCGAGCACTGTAACGTATTGATACCCTCTCTTCTTGAGTTCAAGGGCAGTTGAAAGGCCAAAGACACCAGCGCCCACGATGACGATGGGCTCATTCTTTGAAGCAGGCGTTCTAGAAGTCATGTTGGTTTCGAGATAAGAAGATACTAGTGATGATAAGAAGTAATGATCTGAAGAATGGAAAGAAAGAAACAAGCAGGCCGTCTTATAGTAGACAAGCGACTTGTATAAGTCGATGTCCAAGACGGAAAATTGGTCTAAAACTCCGTGTCCAGAGCCATTGACCAATCGTGTTTCACCGTCTCATCACCAACGGGCACGGAAAACTCCCACGACAATTCTCCGCTCAACGACTCACTAATAACGCTATCACTAGATCAACTTCCCAAATCATGAGATACGCCCTTGGAAAAAGCTCTGGAATTCGGTATCTTTTTAATATCTTGAAGAACAATATCTCGGAGTCACCCGTAAGCTTCTCCAAATTGAGTCACGTGCGCCTTTCCTCCCGTAAAGGTGGGCACGGAGAATCCGTGTCTCGTCCTCTTCATCCCAACTACATATTGTATTGTATATGCTTTCTCTGAATGCTTGTCCACCAGCCCCACACTCGATTTCATAATGACAGGTAATCCCGAATCTTCCGTCCGGCGTGCGTGCGAGAGCTGTCGGTGAGTCGTATCATGAATTTACCAGGGTATCTTCTAATCCAGGCGCAGACGGAAGAAGACGAGATGTACTGGGGAACGACCTGTGTGCTCTTTTTGTGAGAGGCTGAATCAGCCTTGTGAATATTTACCGAGGAATCGGGAGACTGTGAAACGAAGAAGGAGGACTTCTAGAGCGTGAGTTGAATCCTGGCTGAATGACTTGTCTTATGAGTTACCAGGAAACCGGGATCGAGGGATCGTGTTTCGAGTGTTGAGAACCGGGATGAGATATACGATCTTATTCAGTGAGAAATACCGAGACTTTAGTGTTTCTGCCACGACTAACGGGTATCAAGCCATCCTCAAGCTGCCTCGTCGAGCAATGGCTCAGCCTTGACTCCGGACTCCCTGCCTAGGCACACAAACAGATCGGGATCATTTGTCGAAAGCGCTTCAAGACGATTGAACAGAGTGAGCATCAATGATGAAGTCTCAGTATCTTGGTAAGATACCCCTCTATATTGCATACCATAAGCTCACAACAACTAGGCTCCCTTCAGCAACAGAGGCAAGACCATCGCCAGATTCACTTGACCATGCAGTAGAGGAGTACCGAAGACGGCTATACTTCCAGCCTCTACCCCTCTTCAACCCAGAAGGGCTGAGAGATCGTATCGAGAGATTCCCCATGTTTCTCCAGTGGATATTCTTAGCACTTGCGCTTTCAAATCTCCCTTATGATTCGAGCAGTGCAAAAGAAGCTGACTTGATACACTCTCATGCGAGATCAGCGCGTGACATGGTACTTGAACTTGCCATGCGAGGAACAGCACAGTTAGAAATCTCACAAGCTCTATGTCTGCTTGCCTTAGGCGACATTCTCGGTACCTATCCCGCTCTCTTTGCTCACCACAGTTCTAACTCGCCTGCAGAAGGAAGACCAGCTTTAGCTCTAATGACGATAGGAGCAGCCTCTAGACTCGAGCTCGTCCGCGGAGCAGGCTACTCCGAATCCCCTCACAGCCCCCAAGGCGACGCCAGCCTCAGATGTTACTGGAGTGTCTTCATCCTCGAAAAAGGCTTCGCGCCACGCTTCACTCTCCTCTCCCAAACACACACCATACCTGAATACCCCCGCAGCGCAAGAGAGCCCTCACCACCAGCATATCTAGGCGACGAAGAATACGCGCCAGATCTAGAAAGTATTCGCGACGATTTGAGGACAGATCCCGGGATAACATCACATGCTGTGCGCGCCGTGTCGTTCTGCGGCGATGTTATCTCGTATCTTCATGCGCTGCATATCGGAAAGGCCGATAACCCCGCTGACACAAATTCCAACTTTTACCAACTGACGAATACACTGTATGATCTTGAGTCTAGACTGGGTCATATACACTTCGTTCGCAACGTGGGCTTTTCAGAGCGAACATCAGAGGAGTTTGAAAGACATCGAGAGTACTGGGCGCCATGGCTTCTCTTCCAAATCACGGCGCATGCAACACAAGGATTATTAAACCACCCATTCATCCATCTCGTCACCCTTCGAAGAGCGAATCGACCTTCTCAGCCGAGACTGTTTCTCCAACAAACTGTCGATCAAGCCATGTTTCACTCAGCTTGGGTAGCGCGCTTAGTCCAGACATGTTTAGATCGTGGATTAATGGTGTATGATCCGTTAATAGGCGATCTAGTCGCTGCGACGGCGACAATACCGTGGCTTTTCCAGTATGCGAGGGATGCGAAAGTCTCAGAAACATCAAAGGAGAATTACAGAAAATGCATCGAGTTTCTAGAGTCGATGCCTGATCCTTCACCAAGAAGTATACACAAGGTTTGTCAAAACGCACCAATCTGGGAGTATGTACTAACGATATCAGCGGGAACTTTTACACCAGTTACAAACCATGTCGAGTCAAGCCCAGGATAACAACATGATTAGTTTTCAGCCCTCCAAGATCTGGCAACTCATTGACTCTGATATCATGGATGCTGTAGCACCACAGCCCACGACTGATGGTACGCAGGGCGGTCAATCTGATGCTTCGAAGACAACTGTTAGTGTGCAAACGACTTTTGTTCATCCTGTTGGTGAAAGGCGAACAGGTCAACAACAGACTTCGTTGGGTGATTCGATGACTGCTGATATATACGAAGGCTTGGAGCAGTATTCACTTGATAGTATATTCTCGCAGCCTATGTTTATTGACCATGCATGGCTGCATGTATGATGAATATTAATTAAACTGTAATAGATCATCTATGAATTTAACTCAGAACTGTCTTCTTGGACTATGATGCCCATCTCTGCACAAACTCATCCTTCTTCACGCTCTTCGCCAACGCCTTCTTCGCCACAACACCATCCAACTTCTCCTTAACCTTATCCACCTCTTGACTCAAAACCTCAATCGACCCTTCAAACTCCGGATCAACCATCTTAATCTCCCCAAACGGACTCTCCGCCAACACACTATCCCTCAAAAGCTGAATCGCCAACCTCGCATCGTCCAACCTCGACGTAACGCTCGTCTCAAAGCTCTCCTGCGCATTGCGCACCACATCTGTAGTTTTACCAGATCTTTCGGTGAACGCTTTATTCAAAGCTGATACTTGGTCTTGAATGGAAGCTTCTTCTGCGTCGGGTAGTGAGAGCGCTAAATCGCGGAGAAGAGCTTCGATTGCGGGTTCGTCAAGAATGCCGGATGAACGACGTCGGTTATTGTTGCTGCGACGTGCACCGTCTGTGTTGGCGCGCATGCGGATTGGTGAGGGGTTCCGAATGGGAGATGCTGGCATAGCGGCTCTAAGAGATTTCTTCTTTTCGGGGGATAGCGAGGCAGATGATTCTGCTTTGGCTGTAGCGATGATGGAGGATGCTGCTGCGTTATGAGATTTAAGAGTTTCAACACGGTCTGTGAGGAGTGTTATCCTTTCTACGAGATAGTCAAGGCACTCGTTGACCTGAACAGTGTTAGCGACATGAAGAATATTGTGTTTGAATGCACGTACGTAAGAAACTGCTACTGCTGAGCGATGTATGCTCTGTCCGCTCTGAGCATTCGTAGCCTTCAGCGCTGGTTCCAAATGCTGCTGCTCAGCAGACATTTGTGCAACAGGCAAGATCTCCGAGTACAGCGACTCGAGCTCTTCCTCGAGAGCTTTAACGTCTTCTTGGGTAGCAGCCTTGACATCTCCCGACCGCTCCGCCGCGAGGATAGCCTCCAGATAAATCCTATCCAATCTCGTTCTCAACGTCTCAACAGTTGTTTTGATCAACCTGCACAAATTAGCACAGATCAGCCCAATGATAAGCGGGGACTCACCTCATGCAAGTCTCCCTCAACTTCTCAATCGTCTTCTCCTCCTCTGGATCCTGCTGATCAAGTTCCCACCCAAGCTTCTGCAAACTCGACAGTAGCTTATCATCAGACTGAAACACCGCATCGACCGTCTTCTTAAGATTCGATCGCGAGTCCTTAGCAATCTGCTCCAGATCTGCAACACGATACTCCAGACTCTGTGCCTCACCATCAACCTACACCACATTAGCAAACTCCCTCGTCTCAAACGACCTCGGACGAGTCTGTGTTACCTCAAACACCAATTTCTTCAACGCATGTTTCGTCTTGTTAAGCCGCGCCTCTTCAAGATCCCTCCTCTGAGCCTCCGCCTCATCTCGCTTCTTCACCAGCCTCGCCAGCGCATCACGCTGCTGCTTCAGCGTCTCAGTCTGCTTCGATATCGTGGCCGTCGACCTATTCAGCTCCTCAATCGCCGCCCTCACATCATCCTCACTCACCGCCTGCACCTCTCCCAGATCATGCAGGTCCGCCAACCTGTCAACCTGCCCGCTCTTATCAAGCGCAGTATACCTAACCAACCCCCGCCCTCATCAGCATAACATAAAACACAAAACAGATACACAAAAGGTAACGACTCACAGTGCCAGCTCATCACCCGTGAGGAGGTGATCGCTCGCGAGGTGCAGGTTCGCCCAGTCGACGAATGAAGCGTCTGATAGGGCGTGTTGCACGTCTTCCTTGGAGGCGGGGATGCCGTACGCGCGGGCTGCCTTGAGGAGCAGGGCTTCTGCGCGGTGCTTGGGGCTGAGATCCATTCTGGACCTGTGGAATAGCGAGGTGGCGTTTTTTGAAGTAACCGTCCGTGATGGGGTTGTACAGCTAACGTTTTGCCTTGCAGGGTTTTGATTGAGTAGCGGTGTTGATGATGACACAAGTCAAGTCGTTCCTGGGAAAAGATGGAGATGTTGCTGAGTGTGATGAATAGAGATACTAAGTCAGACGGTGTGCTGAGCCTCAAGTGTTGTCCACCCAAACAAATAACTCCCAGCTGAGAATAGAAAAACAAAGAATACGAGCAATTGGCTTTCAAAATCGCTTCACTCAAACGTCAATGCTGTGTCGTCCCGTCGCGATGATGCTTAAGATAACCTCACATTTAAATAAAAACAAACACCCCAGACATTGAAGTTAAATGTCGGCCTAAAGATCCCGGGCGGTCAAATAACTACAGAAGGCCAAATCGACATCTATGCCAAAATTCATCTTAAGGGATTTTTCTTTATTATATATACCTTAATATAGTATTAAAGGCCCTATTAAGCTAATATATAATAAATTATTATTATATTAAGT
>JABEEJ010000159.1:0-39525 GCA_013363135.1 Fusarium brevicatenulatum
GCGGCCTATAAGGTTAAGCCTAAAGCTTAACCTTATAGGCCGCCTTCATCCATAGAACGGTTTGCAGAATCGCGACGAAGACAAAAGAAAATCACTCAACATCAATGTGTATAGTCGCTTCTAAGTTATCTTGCCTAATCTAAGCTCTCAGCTACAAGCCTCAACTGCAAGTAAATATTTATATTTGTCAGCGAGATAGAAGTCATAGCTAAGACCTGGCGCATGGAGTCCCCCTCGTAGCGACTACGTTGCTGGTCACAAGAGGCCTTCACGGAGCGGCTCACGAAGAAAAAGTCCCAGCAAAGTAATATAACATACCATTTTCTTAATTACAGCGCCACTTTTGCATGCTTTGGCGCAAGCATTACCGAAGGTCAAGCCAAGTTCCCCAGAAAGTGGCACGCTCCGAAGACTTGCCAGCCACGTCGGAGTTGCCCCGCTGCTGCTTCGCTTCGCTTGTGGAGAAAGTGGACCGCCGAGCTCCTGAAATCCGGGGTAACGGGGTAAACGAATGATATCCTTCACACAATAGCCCAGACCGATAATTGCTAGAGAGTCATTCGTTTATAAGAAGCCATCGTCAAGGGATAAGTTGAAAATTGCCTCGCTTGACTGTCACAGCACGAAGAACCCATACCTAAACAGCAATATCATCAATACCTCGAGCATTCTGGTGTCAAACCGCTAGCAATGGGTAAGCATACAACTGCTTACAACAGGTTGGTCACTGTCGCGGTCGCCTTTGGCTCCCTGGTAAGTTACCCTGACGCGCTTTACACATCCGGCTGCATCATTCTCATTTTGTCCAGACATACGGCTACTGCTCTTCCGTCATTGGCAGCACAATCGGACAGCCAGGATGGTACAACTTCTTCGACTTGCCTCAGGCAGGTGAGCCTGGCTACAGTACTAAGACAACTGAAGCCATCTCGACAGCAAATGGAATCTACAGCGCGGGCGGCGCCATTGGCACGCTTTTTGTTATGTGGGCTGCTACTGCGCTGGGCAGGAAGCGGTCTATACAGATTGGTGGAGCCTTTGCGTTGCTTGGAGGAGCGCTTCAGGGCGGTGCAGCAAATTTGAGGTGAGTCTTGTCTATCTGCTGACATATCTCTTTCATGTAGAGAACTGACCTGGTATTACAGCATGTTCCAAGCAGGCCGAATCTTGGCTGGCATAGGTATCGGAATCCTCGTCACGGTCTGCCCTATGTACATGGGAGAGCTCGCACCACACGACAAACGCGGATGGCTCGTAGGACACCACGCAATATTTCTTGTCTTTGGCTACATGCTCTCAGGCTGGCTCGGCTATGCCTGCTACTTTGCAACGGCAAGCATGCCCGACTTTGCTTGGAGATTTCCGCTATGCATGCAATGTCTAGCTCCCACTGTCCTTCTGGCAACATCTTTCTGGATCCCGGAGTCTACGCGATGGCTGTTGCAGAAGGGTCGGATCGAAGAAGCATGGACTGTTGTTCGTAACTTGCGAAAGTCACCTGACGATCCAAACGACCTAGTCGCTCGCGAAGAGATCTACCAGATCAAGGAACAGTTGGCTCTGGACTCTGCCAAACTCAAGGCACTAGGCTGCGGACCTTTCATGGCAGTACTTAAGAAGAAGAGCTACCGAAAGCGGTTGGCAATAGGCTTCCTGACTCAATGGGGCGCCGAGTTCGCCGGCCCATTGATCATTGTAAGTTGAGGCTTACTACTCTCCACTTACTTCAAGGCTCTAACACTATCAGAACAACTATTCAGTCATTCTTTACACCAATCTCGGTCAAACTGGATCTATGCCTCTGCTCCTTTCGGCCTTATGGCTTACGACGGCTGGTGTCATCTACAACCCGCTCGGCGCCTGGCTTCACGACAAAATTAATTCACGCCGATGGATGTTTATGACCGGCTTATTTGGCTGCTTGATTACCACGAGTGGCCTTGCTGCCTGTATCTCCGAGTTTTCGGGAACTGCCAATAAGGCAGGTAATGCAGCAGGTGTCTTCTTTGTCTTTCTATACCTGGCATTCCAAGGGTAAGTCTCCCCACCCGAACTAGGAATTTTCGTCAGCTGACAATTTTCCAAGAACCTTTTGTGATACGACGATGTACATCTACGTTGCGGAGATCTTCCCAACCGAGATTCGCCCTATTGGCATGGGCTTCTCGCTGTTCGGCCAGTTCACAAGCACCATCATTCTGCTTCAAACAGCCCCAATCGGGTTCGTGAACATTGGTTGGAAGTATTACCTGGTCATTATTGTTTGGTGCATCTTTTTCATACCAATAGTTTATCTGTACTTCCCCGAGACTGCCAAGTTGTCACTTGAGGAGATTTCTGCCCGTTTCGGCGATGACGTTGCCGTCCATGTCAACGATGTTCCGGCCGAGCAGCGCAAGGAGCTTGACGAGTATATTGGGAAGCTGGATATTACCCACATGGAGGAATCGGCGGATAAGAGCAAGGCCATGATGTAGTGCTAGGAGACAAGGAGCCCAGGCTCTTACTTTACTAATAATCAACTTAACTGGGCTATTCCTCCCCCTTAAACAAGCGTTAGTGCAACTTTCTTAGGCTCCCCCCATATGTCCTCCTCTAATATCCCAAGATTGGGTTTGGAGCCATGATAAATAGTAAAGTCGGAACGGTTAGGATGCTGGTCGTATTCTAGCACGATAAACCCTTGACCGACGCGCTGGTATTCCATTTCCCGCCTACCTGTTTCCTGGATGATTAGAAAATAGAGAATTGGGCAGGTATTCTTCTTATACCGGTATGCTCTCGCGAGTCGGAGCACTTGGCAGCGTTCGAGGGCGTCGGCTTCTGGTTCTGCAGGCTGTATATCGAATCCCCATATTGGCTTCCATTGCTCCCTCAGCAGCATCGTCGCCGCGTGCTTTAAGACGCCGCAGGCCTTAATTTCTCCACGGCGGACATTCCCAAATGTGCCTGCCTGCTCTTCCTCGACGGTCGTCTCCGTGATATCGAGGTCCAAGTCGGCACGAAGGTCGATCTTCCCGCGGTGGTCGACACGCATGGTAAAGAACACGTCGTAGTCGACGGGCCCGGTGATGGAAGCCCAGCTCCAAGTAGGTGCCCCTCCTGGTACTCGCTTGGCGTGGCCCGAACTGCTTCTGCGCCACATCAATCCGCGTAGCATATCCTCCTCCCACAACCCAGCCTTATACTTCATCCCCGACAACGAGGCGAGGTAAGAGGCTAGACCCGCTACGGCAGGGAGCCGATCTGTTTCTCGCGTGAGGTATTTCGATGTGAATTCCCTCATCCAGTCATACCAGGTGAAAGAGAAGTTTCGGACTGCCATGGACTGATGCCTTGGAAATTTCGTAAGAGACGAAAAAGACCGCCTTTCGGTGCGTGGGTCGAATCCGTGATGAGTCTCACCGGTCCGTATGGAATCACGCCTGTCAATGGCTTCGATCATCGTTCCGCAGTCCCACCACAAGCCGTGCCGACGGCTGACATAGAGGCCACGAGGGGAGCAGAGGCCCTCCTGGAAGACCCATCCCCTGGACCGAAGCCCACATCTACTCACGTCGATATTGGAGTTGGAGATGGGGCTTCCCACGAGAACCACTGTTTTTCTCAAAACCATATCTGCAGATTCAGTCGTTGCAGAAGCAATTTCCATCAAGTGCGGCGCTGCCATTTCCACCATTCCTGAGCAACAACTTGCTGCGTCCGCTGCGCACAAGTTGAGGCTACTATATCGGTATATATCTGCCATCAGGGCTGACTGTTCGATCCAGTCACTCTCGTCATCTTGAACGATGCAGAGGGCGTCAATCCAGATGAAGTTGAAGCCAAGATTGCGCGAGATGCGCACTGCATCCTGAAGAGTCTGTGGTAGCTTTGCGATGGGATATCCTTTGATGAAGTCGGCCATCGTGTTCTTGGTCAGTCTCAAGGGAAGATCATTCCCCCATCGGTAACTCAAAGCGACGTAGCGTTGGTCTTCAGTTTGCACATCGTTCTTCTGGGAAATGTAGAGAGAAACAATATTGTTTGCAATCTTGAGGACCCGTTTAGGGAGGGCGGTAGAGTGCCGTTGGGGACAGTGATTATGTTCTATTTCACAGGCACCCATCCAGGCCTTGATTCTGTCGACTGCCTTTTCATGCCATGGATAATCTTGCGACGCAAGATACGGTTGACAACTAACAGACACATCCCAAAACGTGTGTGTATAAACAATTCCATAATCTAACCAAGAGAACTCGTTTGGTAATTCGCTGTGATAAAGGGCAAATTCGCCGTAGATGTTTGTCTTCGTGGTGGCAGCCGCTTCTAAATCATTCGTGAGCCTGACACAGAAACTGTTTTTGTCGAGCGACAAAACAAGCTGATAATGAGTGTATTCATGCTGAATGTCAGCGCGGTCGCATATAATCTGGTTGATAATAACGGCGCATACGCGGCAACTGGCCGAACTATGTACCAACGTGGACAAAAGCCCATCACGGTGACTTCCAGAGTTTTCATATCCACGTGAAAATTTACTTGGAGGGTGTTTGACGAGCTCCAAGATCAGTCTTTGGCAGTTTTTGCAAGTGTGTTGTTGGAACTCGGGGGTGTGGCTTAGAGCAGAATTAGGTTTGTACGGCTTCAACTCAGGTAGACGAATTGAGCTGCCTTGCAGGATCGATACATGGGACAGAGGCTTCCTCTCCGTCATTTTCAATATTCTTGTTTAGATTGGCGACTGAAAAGTCAAACTTAAGTCCTAAACGGAAAAAAAACAACAACACAAAGCCATTATAATATGATCGCAATGCATCCCCGTCTTAGTTAGGCTGCAGTCCGCCTCGTTTTCGGGGCTGACAGGCTAAGTCCCGATGACTTCCTTTGGTGCACGTGCCACTGGCATGATTGATGATATGTCAACATGCGGCTTTTATTCTTAGACAAGGCATTTACCACAGTGAGTAACTAACACAAAAGAGGTGGCCAAGATTGACATCTCGCCTTTAGCTTACATGATCCAATGACCAGTTCCCTGGAATAAGATGAGTAATCTCGGCACTGAATGACTGTTTCCTAGTTGATGTGAGGGCGTACGGTAGTACCGTAGCACATTGCCAACCCCGCAGTGGCACGCTCCGGTTCAGGTGGCCAGACTAAAATCAGCGAATGGCACCTGACCCCACGGGGCTGAGGTCTTCTCCGCATCATGCTTCCCAAACTACGCTCTTCTGGCTTAGTGAGATCCCATCCGAGTCCCTTGAAGAGAATGCATGCCCTGTAAAAGTAATCAATGTCCATTTCCGTTGAGCCTGAAATCTATTTCTCTGCTTCGTCATACATATGCTCCCCCAGATCTCCCAACATGGGCTCCATGATCACGACTAGCAAAGCCTCATTACACTATCAAGACTATGATAGTCTGCCGGATCCAAAAAGAGTTTGGACCGGCAAGCCAGGGTCTAGGGAGGAAGGTCTCGGCCGTCTCGTACTGCTCACACCAGAAGTGGTGGCCAAAGCAGCATCATACATCAAGACAGGCCGCCGTACCTCGTTAAACTGGGAGCTGACCAAGCTGGACATTGCCAACTTCAATCGAGCTCCAGCCCAGCATCACATTGTCTCGCTTTTGAACGGCGCCGCATATGACGATGTTTATATCTTCAACCCTCAACAGTCGTCTCAATGGGATGGACTCCGCCATTTTTCTGCCCCAGCTCCAACCCCCTCAGACCCAAACCGTCGCCTCTTCTATGGAGGAATGACGTCGGGTGAGATACAAGATAGAAACAACACTCGCATAGGCATCCAGCATTGGGCCAAAGAGGGCATTTGCGGTCGTGGTGTTCTCTTGGACTATGCTGAATACGCTCGACGCCATTCAATATCCTACACGACGTTCTCAGACCATTCTATCCCGCTTCATATACTCCTTGACGTCGCAAAAGAACAAGGCGTCAGGTTCCTCCGTGGAGATATCTTATTCATTAGAATTGGAGTTGTTCGAGAGTGGGATCAGCAGATGACAGCAGCCGACAAGCTGGCTTATGCGCAAAGCTCAAACCCGCAACATGCCGGAGTCGAAGGCACTGAAGAGATGTTGAAATGGATATGGAATCAAGGCTTTGCAGCTGTGGCAAGTGATGCGATTTCCTTCGAAGTATACCCTCCGCAGTCGTCTTATAAGCGAGGAGAGAATGATTCCGTTGAGGGTTTATTTATGCATGAATATCTTATTGCAGGATGGGGCATGCCAGTTGGCGAGCTCTTTGATCTTGAAGGTCTTAGCCGAATTTGTGAAGAGGAGCAGAGATGGGAATTCTTTATAACATCGGCACCCCTGAACATGCCAGGAGGTGTGAGCACTCCTCCAAATTGTATAGCTATATTTTAACGCGTCAACCTTATATATACAGTAGTAGGAAAACTCCATGATTTATATTACAGTCCTTTCGTTTCCAGTACCTGAAATACTTTCGTAAACTTGTGAGCCAATCCCCAGCATTGGAGCTTCTTCAATATCTCTTGTGCATCGGTACTGATGGCAGGGACGCAACCTTCAGCACCAATATCTGGAACAGATCCAGAACTAGCAGGTCCTCCAACCTCAAACCATTTAACGACGACTCTTCTGTGAGAAAGATTCTGATCATGGAGATCCAGCCTGACACTCTGAGTGACTTCCATTGGCGATGATCTGGTGTGATCACCATAAGCAGAGTAGGCAATGATGAAGATGTACCCCATAAAGACTCGCATAATCTCGCAAGGGGCAGACACCAAGTATTCATTGGCAATTGCGACAATTTGGGCCGCGTGCCAGCATAGTCTTCTTGCTGTCTTTGGATCTCTGGCAAATGTCAACTTGAGACGGTTACGGGCTACTTTGATTCCCTCATGTACTCGTGGTTCGGTTGAAATAAGGCCTCGCACGATGGAAAGGATAAGATCGAGGACGCCATTGGCCGCACACAAGTGCGAATAGTGGCAAAGAAGACTGGCTATACTACAACTCTATGAGTAGGTGATGCTTACAGAGGACTCGTTACTTACTTGTAGCTGGTAAGATCGCTTGTTGATGATGGGGAAGATAGAGATTCAACTAGGTTATTCAAACCTTTGAGTAACGACCTCTTGGTGTCTTGGTGCGCAGCCACAATTGATCCAAGGCCGAGGTACTCGGGCATTGCGACAACTTCGATTTGCCAGAGATCCCAGAGTAACCGCCCAATAACCTGAGCACAGAGTCTCTTGGCCCAGGACCCCAAAGACGATGGCAGTTCTCTCCCAGCTAGTGCCTGCTTCAGCACTTTTGATAGGTTTGGTCTTGAGTCGTCCTGGCCAAGACGAGACATCAGAGCGAACCAGGCTCGTGCTGAACTTGCATTCCACATGGACTCAGGACATGGCAAGTCTGATGGCAGCTCGCTCAAGTCAACAATGCCTCGACGACTTGTGAGCGTGCATAGACTACAGTCATACTCAAAAGCTGCCCAGGCTGCCCTTCGTCCTGACTCCATCTTGACCCAGTTCTTCCAATCATTTGCGAGAACACTATCGTCCTCGGAGCCTCGAATGGTCTCGTAATCCTGACTCAGAGTGATCGAAGAACGAGGATTTAACAGACCGATTCCCCGTAAACCACCGATCAACAACCCACGAGACCTGTCTGCGTTCTGATACAGCTGTCTCTTCCCTGAACCGAGTGAATAGATCTGGTATAGACAGAGAGCGTTAAGATATGAGACATCACTGTAGTTAGTAGCATCCGAAGCGCCCTTGAATAATTAGTATTACGTATACTAGGTGAGGAGTGAAAACCAACCATCCAGTTAATCATCGTAGAGCAGATCTCGCTCAGTGCGACAGAGAGCTCGTAATCCAACTGGCTATCTGAGAGCAATGCGCCAACAGAGGCCATGGCAGTGAGAAGAATAGGCGGGCAAGCCGACATGGTCCAAGTAGGTTTGTGTATAATCGCCTGGATATCGTGAAACCGAGAGAAGTAGGAGTCAACAAGTCGCTGTAAACTACAAAAAGCTTGGATGGAATGAGGGTCTCGTAAGGTTTCGAGTTGAGGAAGGGGATTCTCAGACAGGATTTGTATGAAGCCCTTCACAAGTGTTGTCTGGACAGGCCGCGGTCTGTCTGTTGGGCAATAACCGTTGAGAATATCGCGGAGTGGAGGGAGCTGATAACGACGAGGAGATTGCTTATGCGCCTGATCAAAAGGCCACGCAAGCGTGTTTTGCTCGATGTCTGGTTGCCCTTCCTCTTCTGAACCCCGGCTCGAGTCCCCATTGCCCATCTTGTGTTGCACTCCATTGCCAATATCGCCGCTATTAGGCCCTCCAGACTCGGGGACTTGCTGGGCTGTACTGGAAGACCAAAACTCTGGTATGTAGCTGTTATAAAAGGTATCAAGCTGGAAGCCTTGAGGACTGTTGCCAACGTCAAAGTTCAACCAGTCAAACCCACCAGTCCGAAAGCTAGTCTGTCCTGGAAGCATGGACGACGGAGAAAGAGCAAAGGTATCTTCAAAGACTGCATGGGCTGGATCCACTGGAAAGACATTGAAGGATTGTGGAATGTCTATAGTTGGCGACACAGTGGGCTCATCGTCCAGAATGTAAAACGGGCCAACCTGGCAAGATTCATCCGTGATTTGGGCACCAGGTACTTGATTGGCCGTGGATGTCGTTGGCAAAGAAATGGTCCCTGTTGAGTCCCCTACTGAGAGGCTTTCAGATCTTATCCCATGTTGAAGGGGCGAAGTCTCATCTTCCGCTTGAGAGGTCATCGATTCATCCTGCTGTTCTTGTATTTGCTGCGCCTTGGAAGTAAGAAATGACAGCCCCGTAGGAGAAGCGCTCTCAGTCGGCTCCCAGCCATCCAATTCATTTGTCTCAGGATATTCACATTCCCTACCAGATCGCATGCAACCATTGCAGGGCCTTTCGCGATTACATTTCGCCTTGCGTTCAACGCATCGAAAACACGACTTCTGACTTGATCGCCTAGTTTGTTCTTGAACCTGGTGCCCGTGACGCAGGTGGCGCAGCAGGACATCGCGTCTACTGAATGTCTTTGAGCAATACGGGCAAGGTATATGTTGTCTGTGATTGGATGCAGAATGCGTGAGCTGATGTCGATGGAGATGGCTTGGACGCGAAAACTTCAACGTGCATTCTGGGCATTGAAGGGAGCGCTTCAGAAGGACATTAGCGGAAGGATACAGCAGAACGATATTTATTTGAGGGCTTACAGTAGAGTTTGGCTCTGCCATTGTAAGTCAAAGAAAAGATTCGACATGTACAAAGTCAGGAAAGATGCTTAAACTGTTAGATTTCAATTACCCACCCAGGTCTAGCAAGAACCTGGGGTAACGAGTTCTGCGGGGTATCATCACGTGGCGATTGCTTAGCACCCTTTGCAACTAGCGGGAATACACTGATTAAGCTAGACTGGCTAGTGAAGAATCCTGTTGGAGCATTTGAATGGTTGCTGAGTCCTCGCAGAAAGACTAATCTTGTACCAGAGGAAGTGAAGTAAGGGTATGATATCCTCAGTCAGGTTCTCGCTAGTGGTTACCTTAAGTGTGTTAATACGGGTAGCAGGAAGACGGGCGATGAGGGGAACCTTATGGATCGTTCTGCATCTTGGCGACTTGGTGGCCTCAAGAAGCCTCCAGCAGCTGGCAATATCCCAGCCCCAAACTGATGTGAAAGTAAGAGGCAAAATACAGTGCTGCGAAGCCTTGGCGATCACAGCAACTTGGCGTATTACACAATGCACTCTAGCATAAAGTCGATTGCTTCTCTCTATGTAAACAAATATATATGCCAATACCTAGCAGCATTAATTACAAAAACAAAACATTGACAACTCATCAGAGCTGTTGCGAATTGCAATTACTGAATTCATGACAAGGGCTTGGGGGCTCGGCCTATGCTCAGGTGGCAACCAAACAATTCTCTCACCGTCCTTTGTCAGCCAAGCTCCGTCAAAGCCTATTCCATACCCTTGAATGGTAAAAGATATATTCGAGGGTTCATTTCGATCATCATTGTCCTGAATGCCATCCTTCTGTGTTTCATTATCAGAAGGCCAGGAGTCTGGTACCAAACGGCCATGTTCAGTCATGAGCGATCTATTATCAGGGCCGAACGATAATTGCTCAATCTGCCACTCAGTCTTGAATTCCAGGAGGCGGTATTTTGTTGCGATTTGCCAAAGGGAAATCTCCCCTGTCGAGGTTGCCTGTGCAATCAATTTCCCATCAGACGAATAGGCAATGGCAAGTGAAGGTGAGCGATCAGATTCAAATATCCATTTCGGGGCGTCCTTGGCCTGCAAGTCCCAGATTTTGACATTGCCATGCACATCTCCAGCTGTCAGATAGAGACCATCAGGCGAGAAGACCAGACACGAAACATGTTCCGATTGAAGTCCATATATGCTCTCATCTGCCAGGTCATGAACTTCAATGATGTGCTCTCCTTGACAAAATGCGAATCGTGAGTCATCTGTTGAGAATGCCATGGACCAGTGAAATGTCGTAGCGAGTCGAAGGTCTATTTGACCTGCCTGAAATGTGTGTACACACTCCCCTGACGCTTCGATGTTCCAGATTTTGACCAAGAACGCGCACTGGGTTGCAAGCATCTTTCGTGATGGGGAAAATATTATTGCGTAGACAGGAGAACCATGGCCCTCAAGTCTAAGCAAACTGTCGCCAGGATGTGCCATATCCACGATCTCGATAACGCCGTCTTCGGAGCCCGAGGCAAACATCTGACCATCTGTAGAAAAAGCCATCGCTTTAATCCGTTTGCGGATTTCGTTCGTCCCGCTGCCATCTCTGATCGCTTTCGGATCCCATATCCCAATCTGGCCATTATCTCCAACTCCCCCTACAGCGAGCCACTGGCTGTCGGCTGACCAGGCCATTGCCATGGGAAGACCACTTCCAGCCTCTGTTACAGTTCTGGGGTCTGCAAATGCAACGGCTCCAGTAGAGGTATCAGCTATGGCGAGCCTGAAAGGGTACTCAGTGCACGTTGCAACTTGTTTACCGTCCTTTGAAATAGCCGAGGGCCTCTGTGATGTTGGCAATGGTCTCCCGGCTGGATGTTGGCCTGAGGACGGTAGCGCGTACCCGTCATCTCTCAGGAAATCGAACACTTGATGGGAACCTTCCGCAGAAAATCTCCAAATCGAGTGACCGTGTTCGCCAAAGGCGTGTCCCACCCAATTTCCCTCTGAAGAGAAAGCTGATGTCAAAAGCCGTTCTGGATGAATCTCGGGGTACTCTGTCCATTTACAGCCAACGATGTCCCGGATGCCAGGTTGTTCTGAGCCAACCAAGATACGCTGGCTGTCAAATGAAAAGGAATACCGAATTTCTGGCCCGATTGCAAGTCGTTGCTCAACTGGAATATTGTAGGTACAATCACCTGTTTTGGCATTCCGAATCTGAACCTTGGGCTCGCACGACCAAGAGGCCAGCCATTTATCATTCGGGGAGAAGACAAGACCAATGATAACAGTTCCTCGAGTATCGACGGTTTGAGTCTTGGTGAATTCCTCTGACGTAGTATCCCAAAATTCGATGGTGCAGTTTTCAGATGCTGACGCAAGGCAAGAACTGTCACTAGAGAATGCAACTGCATGCACCTCTACGTAGGGGCTGCATATGGTCTGTAGACAGATACCCGTCGCCACGTCCCAGATTCTGATTGTGCAGTCATGAGAGGTCGATGCTAACCATTTACCGTTACCAGAGAAGGCCATATTGGATACTGTAGATGTATGGCCTTCGAGGGTCTGGACACAAGCGCTCCAGTCTTCTGAGATAGGTAGATCAAGCCATGATGTCTCGAGAGTATGTTGCTTGAATGCTTGTCTTGCCAACGAAGTTCTAGGGCTGAAAAAAAGTCCGGATGCATATATCTGTAAAGGGAACCGTTCGATTGCAGCTTTGAAGTACAGGGCGAACCGGTCGACGTCTCGAAGGACACTAATCAATTCGCGATACTCTGTACCAGACTGGAAGTCCGTTAGAACAGGAACGCGGGATCTAGAGGACCGGGACATACCGCTAGGATTTTTAGCCTTTGAATTGCCAACAGTACGATAGGCACCTTTCCAAGCAGCGAGCAAGCCTCTAGCCAGTAGAGCACTGATGTTTTGAGGAATTCGAGGGTAGCAATCGCAATTTTGTCGTCGAAAATCGCGATGTGATCAGCCCAGTAGCAACACGCATACTTTACCGGATCAAGGGGATCCAAGGCATCCTTCCGATCCATAAACAGTACGTCTGCACCCGGTTTCTGAAGATCGTAAATGTCGTACTTGAGCGTCTTCTTCATCGTCTCCAACATCGCGATGAGGGTAGTCTGACGAACACGCGAAATACTTTCTGATATCTTTTCCTCCTTCTTGCCTTTCCAGATGAACTCCTTTGCAAGTTGGTCTTCCAACAAGAAGTCCTTGGCGGATTGATGCATAAACGAGACCGCATCACCTGTGACAACAAGGAACCCTTTGCAACGCAAGACTTGTTTCTTCAGGGCATCAAGTCTGTTCGAGTGCTGAGAGAGGGACTGGGTGCTGGACGACAGTTCTGGTACTGATAGAGGACGGTGCACAAGAGCGGCAACTGCTAAGATATCCCTGCATTGCGATGCATGAGATGAATCCTTCACCTCCTGCAGTATGCGCCTATAAAGGTCTTTCAGGCCAGATGGCAATCGCTTCAGTTCACCGAGGATTTGCCAATCATCAATATCGCTGCTTAGCAATTTCTGACAGGCCAAAGCTACCCAGAGGAAGGTACTGCTAGACTTTTCGGCCATAATCTTATGAACCTCAGGTTCGAGTTTCGTCTCCTTGACTCTCTCGAGCTCTTCTACCTTGTACTCGATAAATGCATCAACAGCCTTGTTGATCGATTGCTTGGCTTCCTCGTTGTCCTCAAGAGACAAGATGACTCGCTGTGAGGCCATTGCTTTCTTCATAAAGGCGTCTTGAAATTCCACCCAGTTACGACTTGAAACAATCCACCTCACTTGAGATTTCTCGTTAGCACAAAGGTCCACAATCAGATCGAGGAGCTTTTTGTTGTCTTTGGTGCATTCATCGAGGGCGTCGATTACCATAGTGGTACCCTCAGGGACCCGATTGCTGCTATCTGATATCATTCTCCTCAAGATGGAGGACAGAATCTCCCAACTGTTAGGTCCGTTGAACGCCTGCTCCCCTGCGCTGTCAAACTCACTGCGCACATGGGAGACTAGAGAAGGATGCTGATGAGCAAGACTCCAGATTATCCCCCGAAGAACAGCTGTAGCACTATTCTGATGATTCCTCGTGGCTTGGCAGAAGAAGCATGAAATCAAGCCAGGTGTCGTCTCATCAAGGCGATCTATGATACCACAAAGGAGCATTGTCTTGCCTTTTCCAGGGTCCCCTTTGATCCATAGCAGTTTGCAATCAGGATCTTGTTGCCAAGTCTGGAAACCCTCGGTAAGGAAAATCCAGGAATAGCAATGGGACAAAAGTCCACCCTTCTCTTCTTCAATCCGTTCCTTGTCGTAAAGCGGATTGGTTGTATAGAGAGCCCGGAGACAAAGTCTATTGCTTTCGTCCTCATTAAGTTTCTTCTGCTGCTCTGTCTGTCGATCGATAGCCCTCTCAATGCTTTTGACACCAATGATCAGAGTCTTGAGCCTGTCGCGGGACTCTGTCGTATTGTACTGCTGAGACTGCTTATCGAATTCTTTTTCTGAAGCCTCAATGTCCTTGAGTTTGCCACTCCAGTAGTCTATATTGACCACACTCTTCAGGAACGCAACGGCCCGGTTCTTCTGAAAGTAGCACACACTCTCTATGATGTACGAGAGGAATTTCTGGTACAGGTCAAGGACGAGTGGCTGGAGCTCAAGTCGTAGTTTTGTCAATGCGGTCTCTTCATCGTCTTCCTTCGACTTCAAATTGTCTTCAAGGAGAAGTTCTGCAAGGTTCCAGTACCAATTGACCCGCGAAAGGACATGCTGGAGTCCCTCGCGATGGATTCCTGGTTGCTTCGCAGGGTTTGAAATCACTTCAAGGATGAAGCAAACTCCTACCCACGGGATTGCAGCTTGCGGAACGGCGGACACCGCTGGTTCAACAAGGGCTCTCACTGTGCCAAAGAGTTCGAGTCCATCGTTGACCTTCTCGTAGATCTTGGCTTCCTTTTCAGTCTTTGACAGGCCAATCTCAACAAGACGTTGCATTTGACGCCAGCGCTCCTTGTGGGAGCTCCCAAGTGAGACTGAATCGCCATCGGGGTTATCCTTCTTCAGCTCGGACTCAAGAATCTCTTCATATTGGGCGATGTACTTATTTCCACACTGTCGGAGCCTATCATAGGCCTCATTCCACAATTGCTCTTGGAGCTCATTCCGTTTGCTTTCTTTTTCTGGTTTGTTGGCAACAAGAGGCAGTTTGCTGTTGACAGGAGGTGGTTGGGGATCTGTAATTGTATCGGGATCTTTGAGTGGGCGTGGATCATCGACTGGCGATGAAGCCACGCTGGACTCTCCTTTTTCTTCTTTCCTCTCTTTTGCATTGAACAATCGCTTAAACCTCTCAAAGCGGTGCCGGCCACCCATAATGATTGATTTACAGAGTAACACTCAAAGTAGGTTATGATCTCTCAGACGCCAGGTCTTGGTCACTGGGAAGGGTGACAGCCTGTAATAAATATTATAAATAGCTGTGAGGCCTGTAACCAGAGAGAGATGCATTGATAAAGTGAACATTCATTTCTCCACGATTGATTACCATGTTATATCAATGTCCCAGCAGGCCCCTACTACGTAAGAAGGCGGGAAGGCGGGGTGATGTACACAAACTATTGAACCTTAGATGCGCCTTATGCAGCCACCTGGCAACTTCCATCCACTGCTTGAGCAGCAGCGCCAGGAGCTTGTGTCAATCACTTCTATATGCTGTTTAAACTAATAAGCTAGTCAAAGCGGCCCCAACCTTACCTATCCAGCATTTCCCAAGACCAATCCCTGTCGAATTGTCGTCGGTGAGGGCACCAGCGCCTTGTCTGACTGATGCAGCTGTGGCGTTCTTGCATCGTCATTGGCTTTCAGTCTGTAGCTATTTTTTCAGCTCCCCAAGCCTGTTCTTGATCTGGAGGTATTTACAATGATCCGAAGTTCGCAAATGGGTGAGCTGAATGGAAGCATTCCTCCTCGGGCCGACTGTATGTATACAAGAGTCTTAGTAGTCATTAAATTAAAGTCTGAACTATATTGATAAACTCCTCCAGATCAGCTAACAAAACATCTGGGTGCTCCATGGCAGCGAAGTGGCCTCCTTTATCATGTTTCTTAAACAGCACCAAGTTCCCAGTTGACGCAGTCCATGCCTCTGGGACTGGGGCAATCTCCTTAGGAAACCAAGACATTCCTAGCGGTTTATTAATATGCCACACCCGATTCTCATGCGCGCCAATATTACCAGGCGTAAACAAATGTCTATAAGGCCAGAGCGATGTTGGGGAACACTGAGTTAGCCAGTAGAGTGAAACTGACTTCAAGACCGCATCAAGGGGCAGATCATCGTCAGTCCAGTCGAGAAACTTCTCACCAATCCACGCCAAGAGGGCGACAGGACTGTCGGATAGTGCTAGTCCGATAGTGGCCGGTTTGGTGGCATGCATAAGCGCGTAAGCACTGCCAAGCTTGTGGAACCACTCGGCACGTTTGAGACCTTCACGTTCCAAGTCATCATAGACGTTTTCGTCAATATTAACAGGGTCAGGCATGATCAAAAAGTTCATATGAATAGCCTTGACTCCTAGAAAGGTACCACTAAGGACACGTGCAATCTTGCTTCCAACATCGCCGCCCTAAACGACATAGCCATTACCAAACCCCAGCTCGACCATCAGAGAGTCCAGGATACTAGCAGTATTCTCAAGACGAAAGTCCCTGTCTAGTGGTGGAGCTGATGAATATGCATATCCTGGGAGTGAAGGGACAGTGATGTGATATGGGAGTTCTTGAGGACTGTACTTGGCAGATAGCCGAGAGAATACAGGCAGGAATTCGAGGAAGCTTCCCGGCCAACCGTGTAAAGCGAGTACAGTGTTATTTTGAGTTGATAGTCCCCACAGCTGATGGCTCACATCACGCGCCTCACACACGTAAAGCGAGTACAGGTACAGCATCATCTCGATTGGAAAAGAGAGCCATAAAGTGTATGGTATATAAGGCACCATTGTCATCAACTTCAGCCGTAATTGTAATTGTAATTCTATTGCTATGCTGCTCAGTATCCAAGCGAAGTTGGGGAACTGGTTGACTTCCCCCTCTACCTTGCGCCTAAATATGAGTGATTATATTAGTAACGTACCATGAAAACGGACATGTATACTACCTACCAGTCGAAATCTTTCTGCGCCTCCGCGGCCTCGCGGAGCCCAATGCGAGGTGACTCCATACTTACGGTCCTGTTGAGAATTCTCGTAGGTAATTGGACCAAGCTTTGAAGGATTCAATCTCGATCTTGAAATCTCGCAGTTTATTATAGGTAAAAGAAGATACTGCACTAGCAGAACCTAAGCAAATGGGCTTAGTGTAGATGTAGCCAGAGCTTGAGTGTCTGATGTCTGGCCAGATTCATTTTCCCTCTACAGAATGATTCTGAATGAAGTCTATTGTAATTCTGTCCACTACTGGTAATTGGCCTCCGCGAACATGCTGCCATAGCCCAGAAGCCTCGAGCTTAGGGGAGTAGGCAGCAATATGCTTGATTTTGTGACCCGTGGATTCTCTATACTGTGAATAATTTTATAAATTTATCATCTCACAGGCAACATCGCCTTTGGTATCTATATCTATAGTATATGCAGGCTCCAAGCATCATATTCTACAAGCCTCGCTCAGACATTATGCAATCATTTCATACCCTGGGAAAGGTATTCCTTCGTGTTCGAGAAAGTCTCTGACCCATCGTAAAACCAGGGTTCGTCACGCATCTCGTTTTCCTCCTTTGTAATCACAAGCGGCCGGCCTGTATAGTCAACACGAAGGCCAGGATAAATAAAGCTCTTCCAAATGTAGACTAACATGTCGGAGCTCTCAAGGCTCTCGGCGATGTGCGGCCCGATAAGTTCTTGATGCTTCTCCGGCAGAACAGACCAATGCAGACCAGGGTATAGATGGTGCACGGTATGGTAGCCATTGTTGAAGCACAAGTAATTGATCGTTTTGCCAGTAAAGTTGCGCGCAAAATTGTACTTGGAGCTCATGTCGCAGCCGTCGTGCTGGAGGAAGTTCAATGAGAGGATGCAATACTTGGCATAGAACTGTGGCAAAAGCGCAAACCAGATCCATCGACGCCAATCGATCAAGATGAGCACTGCAGTAGTACCCCAGACGGCAATCTCTTCACGGCGGCGCTGCCTCACAATCGGACGATTCAGACGGGCCTGGGCCTCAAAGTACAACTTATCGTCCTTGTTTCCCGACAGCACAACATGCCAGAAAAACAGGAGACCGTTCAAGAGGTTCCAGCTATATCGGACTTTAGTGGTGCGCACTGTTTATGCGGTCAGCAATGTCATATGTGGAGAAATTTGAGGTATTTAATTTCCTGTCAGACGATTGAGTCTGAATAGGAAGGAAGTAAGCTGCTACTTACTGACATCTCGTGCTTGCTGAGGGTATTTGTGATGAGACAGATTGTGACCTGGGATGAAGACCGTAACAGCGCCGCCGTACTGAAGAGACAAGCAAATCTGGTAGAAGTTGTTCCAGCTCCTACTCCAGAAGACGGGCAAGTGAATCGCATTATGCGTTGTCACGGCGCCCATAAAGGACAGCTGGAAGAGCGACAACCATAGTGTAAGCGATACCCAGCCTCCCGCCAACGGCGATGAGAAATAGTGCCAAGTAATCACAAAGACGAGGAAAAAAAGAAAGGTAGACACGATGCACCGGACATCCTCGTTATGCCTCATGCCAGACCGCACTGGCGATGGCGGTTGCTGCTGGGCGGGTTTCTCAGCCATTATGCGGTGAAGGAGAGCGGCGGCGATGCGAGCAATTGTTGTGCACAATGAGAATACGTAGTCAGGGGCTGGGCGCTTGAAAATTTTACACGTAATCAAATTTAGGGATACTAGCGTCACGTGACTCCCGGTAGTTCCGGCTAGGTCCTACTCCAGACGTAAGCATCGTACGACTTTTGACATTAAACGTATGTATTCCGTTTATTTAATAACCGGTCCTTGTCGGACTTTGTGTCCAGTTACTCCTCGTGGCCATGTATCGGGGTTGGTCTTGTTCTTCGGGACTAAGTATCGGTTGTTGTTCTTATCAATCTACAGCTCCACTTATTTACCGAGATATACGAGAGACATTAAAACCAACCTGTCCTTTCCTGCACACGACAAGATTAGCGGTAGGCCTTGGTCTCAAGGCCAGTTTCATCAGATTTCAATAATCCGGCAAGTATCCACACGACAATTCGAATGGACGGTAACCCCAATTTGAGCACGAGCACGAGCAAAAGGCCCTCACGTGCTGTGCCGTTGGTGCGCAAAACAGCAAGCAACCCAAGAGGATACCAACTGTGTGACAACGCACCATTAGGCCGCTTATTAAAAATGCAGAAAGGGCCCTTGAAACTTGCAAGACCGCAAGTAACGTCCGACACGTGCTAGTGAGAGACAGAAGATGGGTCATTTAAGCTCTATTATTAGGATGCGCAGTTACGATATTTCCACGTGAAGGTACAGTTCTTGGTGTTCCCAACTGTGCACAGGCATTTACTACGCAGTATATATAATACACTGTGGCGGTTGGCGTGATAACAGATAGCAGAAGGGTTAAAATACTATTGATAAGTATGATGAAATTGGATTGCGGATAAAGATACCTACAGTAAAACGATACTTGATAAATAAAGCTAGGCAGAGTATCCACTCTGGCTACCCTAAGACAGAGGGTTTAATAAAAAAGATAATAGTTAGGGGAGGGAAAACGGGGGAAAGGTTATTAAATATTTCATTTTTATAATACTAATCTAAATAAAAGCCATTATCTATCGTTAGTAATTGACAGCCTAAAAGACATTTGTCGTTTCTTACTGTATTAGTTATATTGCAGCTAAGAGCATTAAGACTTAGTAAAAGCTCGACTGTTTAAATTATTAAGGACATAAGACAAAAGTTATCTACATTAACTAACTTTATTAAAACTTAATATTATCTATTAGTTATTATTCTATATTATTTATTAGAATCGACAATTTTTCAGCAATCGAAGCGTCTCAGGGTGCACCGAGAAAGTCAGCCTGACGTTTACTGGATAATAAGCGGAGTGTTCCGTTAGCTCGGAAATAAGGCGAGAACATCCATCTGCTGTGATTGGCTACACCGTATTGTTGTGCGGAATCATCGGGATACGCGTATAACAATGCTTGGCAGCTGATGAATATTTTCAACGGAGTACCAAATTACACAATCCCGCAATCCCCATATCGCTTGACAAACATTTTGACGCACAGCACTCTGTATCTTCACAACGTTCCACGAACGTCTTGAGTTCCGGTGAGAGCGTATACAGTCGCTTACTATATCCCGAAATGTCAGTCATGTCACGTTTAACAAGGTCAAACTGTCTTACCACTTCAATCCATCTCGCCATCCACTTCTCCACCGCCTGCTTTGCCTCGTCAACGAGCCCAAGTTCTGTATTTCATTAGCAAAAGTGAATGTATACGCCCGGTACCAATCCATACCTAGTAAGAGTTGGACTGCGCCACGGATACCCGAGTCTAAAGCCGAGGCGATCCAAGCGTGAGTGTACGAGGTATGCTCGCCAACAAAGATCATCTACTCGAATCGTCAGAAACATAGGAGTAAAACTTTCTGCACTGCGTACCTTGTTGTATGTCTTGAAGTACTCTGGTATGTAGAGCGAATGCTGTCCCGCAGTCGGGCTAGCCCAACTTCCAGACTCAAGAGGGTCAAGCGCCCAACATCTTCTGTTATACTTTCCAGTATACAGGTCTCGAGTGAACTCTCCGTGAATCTCAACCAT
This sequence comes from Fusarium brevicatenulatum, assembly GCA_013363135.1. Classification (NCBI taxonomy): domain Eukaryota; kingdom Fungi; phylum Ascomycota; class Sordariomycetes; order Hypocreales; family Nectriaceae; genus Fusarium; species Fusarium brevicatenulatum. The sequence goes on from JABEEJ010000159.1 coordinate 20,094, forward strand.
GGCCTCAAGGACCATCTGGACATGATCTTCCTCGGACATACTTGCCAACCGAACTCCCATGTCACCACTGATGTAGCTTGCCAGAATGGTAGCAGGGCCCGTACCATTCAAGTTATAGGATGGGTAGCAGATACTGCCAATGCCGGGAATATCCGTAGTTGTACTGCACCCGCCATAGATTGGGTTCTCGTAGTGTTCCCAGAAGCGCTCTGAGAACTCGAGCGCAACCTTGCAGGCAGACCCATAGTTAAGCTCTTTGATGGCGTTGGAGATGGTTGCGGGGAGCTTGGGAAGACGCCACCTGCGGACAACGGAGAAGGGTACAGCAATTACAGCGTAGTCGAAAGTTGAGTTCTGGAATGTTGTGTCGTTGTATTCCTTGCGCCATTGCAATGTGACCTTCTCTTCAGTCTCGTTGTACCTGACACGCTCAATCTTGCGCTCCATTGTTGTAATGTTGTCGACAAGAGGATGGAAGGACAAGGGAAGCCGGTTGAGGCCTCCATCAATAGTCTTGTAGCTGGCAGCTGAGAAATACATTCCCTCATACAACGAGTCCCAGAAGCTAGAGGCAGACCAACCGCCGTTCATGTCAGTGCTGTTGAGGCTACCCTTCAAGTAGTTGACCATGAAGGCGTATTCAGACCATTGATCGCCACCTAGACCATTGAGACCAGTTTCGAGCCACTGCTTATGAGCCTTGAACATGTTTTTCGCCATGAGAGTGCTGAACTCCGAACCAGGCATGAATGTATCAACCTTTGTCTGGAGATCTTGGGTCATGGGGTCATTGACACTTGCAGGACTGAGTGACGCATTGCTCTTAATCTCCGCAAGTGTTGGTGGCAGTCCGCTTGGTAGCTTGAACTCGTTCTTGTATGAAAGGCCATTCGGGCTACTCTGGATCCAAGGAATGAAGTCAACACTGAGGTTTTTGTCGTGGTTGTTGAGTTTGTTCATCTCTTCTGCGAGTTGAAACACCAGCTGATGGTCCGTGATGTTCATTGTCTCGTTGGTCTCAGGACTCTTGTAAGTAGAAGGGAATCGCATCGGTCCCATCTCTTGATAAGAGTAGTCAAAAGGTCCGCCGGTGAGATACTCAGTATGAACGCGGCCACCAAGTCGATTACCTGCTTCAATGATACTGATGTTGGTCATACCTGCTTGTGAGAGAACCAGGTAGGTCATCAAACCGGACATGCCCGCTCCAACAATGGCAACGTGCTTCTCTTTGGCAGCGTCGGCGTCGAGTGCAGAGAGGCCGGTCTTAGAGAGATGCTCCACGCCATCGAACCATGGTCCCAGTGTATCTATGCCATTCTCAGCATTCATGAGAATGGGATCTGTCACAGTGTTTATGTCAGCCTGGAACCGCACAAAAAGGATTATGACTTACCTGCTGCCCGCTTCTGAACGTTTCGACGCCTGACACGATGAAGCCTCTGGGGCTCACTCCGTCCCACGAGAACATTGTCTCCCGTCCACGCTGAAATGCAGCCATTGTCGTGTGAATCTTCTGGGATGATCCAGACTAATCGTGAGACACCTTTGCTGCTTTCGGTGACAGCTATCGTATAGTGGGATTCAGAACGAGACTTGCTGTTGCAAAGACCATAAGTGAATGACAAAGGACCCTCCGACGCTTCATCAAACTTGACGTAGATATTTGTCAAGTGAGAAGTTGGGGCACTTCTTGTATGGAGTTTGACGGGTAGAGAAGAGGCAATGGCGCCTCCAAGCCCAAGAATAACATTTGCAATGGATTGTTTCATGGCAACAAGTAATGACAAAGGTCTATGACCAGTAATGAGTATGACTGGAAGAGGAGATGGAATTGTTAACTATATATTACCTACAATAGTCAATCAACCTACACTCTCTATCTGAGATAAGATAGGGTAACGGCAGCATCGGCGACTACAACTCTCCGAAAAGGGCTCATCGACTAATATGCAACGAACTTTTGAACATCTTTGCCCCGTCGGCGCCGCTGGTTCCCCGAAGCCATGATAAGATACCCAAAGGCGTCGGCCAAGTCAAAAACTCCGTCTAAATCCTGGCTGCATAAACGCGAGACATGTCGTAAGTGGTCAGAAACGTGCTGCAGCAAGATATGAGTTGCAGACACGATGGTACATCCGAGATCGGGGCATTAACGTTACTTCCGCTTATCAGCGTTAAGCTAGCCATGAACGACAATTGAGGTTACGACGTATGCTTATCTTTAAACGGTGAGGAATTACCAAGAAGACAATGTTGAAGGGCGCGCCGATGACCCGAAAGATGGGTGAGTTGATGCATGTCGCTTAGTGAAAATGGGGCAACCCCGCAGATAAACCGCGATAGACTGGGATATAAATCTGCAGATCTCCATGTCAAAAGATAAGCTTCCGGCTAATAGGTACCAATCCGGGCATACATATAGATAAGATATCTTTATCCATTAGAGCATATATCCGGATTGCTAATATATGCTGCTATAGTCGGTAAAATAAACCCGCGATGAGATGTCTAGGTTATTGAGTCATGAGCCGTGACGTAGAATCTTTAACAAGAAGCTGACATTCTTGGATCGGCCATCAGTTCGACACAGCTTCTCTAGTCTCTAGCTTCATCCTTCTCCAATGAAGTGACCTGGTCTCGACGTTAATTATAGATGCTCAACACAACAGTCACAGCCATTAGTCTCGTCTTCGTCCAACACCACCCCAGCGTGCAACAGATCATGTCTGTCGTCACCAGTTAGGGGTCTGTTCAACCCCTCGATGACTTGTTCCATTCTGGCCAGCCAGTAGCCCGAGAGAAACTCTGATATAGCGACATTTTGACGATCAAAAGCCTCTCCAAACTCTTCGTCAAGTGCTTCAAGCTGACCGATCAAATCACGGTCCTCGTCTAATATTTCCCTCCATTCTTCTTCATCGTCTGGGTCCTCTAGGTAACAATAACCATCACTTATGCAGATTGGTAAATGCCTTACCCCCAAGGACATCATAGTCAAAATATGAATTGCGCATTTTGCCATATAGAGCTGTTCGGAGGTGCACGTCGAAAGTTTTAGTAGATCAATAGAACGCACCACAAATTCGATCCTCTCTGCCATGTTCTCAAGAAAGTACGTCGAGTCGCTGCGATCCTGATGTAGAAGCATTGCGGGCAAGACATGTGCCAAAGGCCGGTTAAAGATGCCCGATGAACAGGGACATGGAATGTTGCATAGGGCCTCGCTGTGACATACCGCTGCTAGTAATGTCCTTGCATCTTGCAACTCCGACATAGAGACATCCTGGACCGAAAGATAGAGGGCCTTAGCCTGATTCAGAGATTCGTGTATCCGGTCCCCAATAAAGACTGCAATACGATGAAGGGCGGAAAGTCGGAAGGGATTCAACGAGAGATCTAGGTTTAGATCATTCTGAAGTAACCAATCCAGATAACGTATAGTGACAGGTTTTGAAACATCTAATATGTGACTGCCAGACAGAAGTGTTGGAACTCCGCTTTCATCCTTAGGTATGAAACCGTAATCGGCTGCCAGCTCTGCAACCTTTAAGGAATGAGGAAAGGCGAAAAAGCTCTCGGGTTTAAAGCCTCTGTAGGGCTCAAGACTAGTACTGAAACACACTGATAGAGACTCCCACCGATCTTTGGTTTCCTGCAATTCAATCCATATTAGGGGAGCAATCTTGTCAGGTAAGGAGCTTGCGGTAACTCCATATCGATGTAGAGTTTCTTCGGAAAGGACAGCAATAGCAAGATTCCGTAATCGCTCACGCCTATTCTTGAGATGCTTAAAGAACAATCTTCGGGCCTTCAAGGAACAACCAGCTAGGACCTGAGGACATGTTGGACCGACAGTAACATTGCAATCAGCTTCCAGCAGTAATCGAACAGCAAGGGAGCAAGTGCAGTCATTACAATCAGTCCACTGGTCCGGAGCACTACAAAGAGTCTTGCTGTGGAAAAGAGCATAGTCTAGTGGTCTGAAATAATGATAAGGCGCTGAGGGCATGTCCATCAAGGGACGTACACTGTCCCGTTGTAGAAGAAGTCTTAGCCCCTCAGACCAATTGCTGCTTGCGTGTAATATGTTGCGCCCGTAGAAGTCTGTTTGCGAAATGTTCAGAGTATTGTCTTCTTCTGCTAAGAGAGCTTGAAGTTTCTCACTATTTCTTTTCGTAACAGCCAAAAGCAGGTCCGAGAACCCCATATCTGCGTGATATATTAGTATTTTTGACCAGTGGTGGAAAACACGTAACTAAAGTATTACCTTCACATATCTCGGAATGCTCGCATAGTGCAGTTATCTGCCTCAATACTCGTTCTCCATTTAAACGCCAGATATACGTAGGCTGCCGGCCCCCATCACGACCAAGTTCGGCGTGGTCAAAATTTGAATCGAGGTTCGTGACCAACCTATAAAGCAGCGGTATTATCCAGAAATTCCTAAGGGACCCCATGGACAGGGTGAATATGTTACTAGTTTATGTCAGATATGCAACGGAATCTGGTCTTAGTTAATTCTTACTATTGAAAGAAATTCGATGCAGCGATAGGAACGCCGATGTCGGCCAGATAGGTCAACATCTTGTAGATGGCATTGATTGTTATCTCACTGGACTTTGATCCCTCCAAGTAGCTGAAGTGGGCCGACCAAGCCTATAGGAGTTATGCGTTAGAAAGTGAAAAAGACAACAGGACCTGACTCACCTGTAGACATATGAAGGCAATGTTATTGCCGAACTGGTCTACATCAAAAGGTGATGCCTTGCCTGATTGGTAGATGATTTTTAGCTCATTGATAGTCTTTTCCGCAAATTCACCCGGACCAAGACCGCTTTTATCAGGACCCGACATATCATTGATAGTTCCTGGCCGGATACGAAAAAGTTGAAAAGCTGGGCTGCTCTCGACAACGTTGCAGGCCTGTAATTCAAAAGAAACGCTATATGGCCCAGCAGGGTATTCTTGTGTTAGGGAAACTGTAAAGGACTGGGAAAAAAGGGACAGAAGCCCGAAGTACGTCAATGATGGTTTGGAAACATGTCTCCTGGACTTCTGAAAGAAGATACATCCAGGGCGATGGCTTGATCGTACGTTTCCTTGTCTTGAGACGGTCAGCCCTCCCCAGAACCGGTATGTGCGACTTGCAGGACGATTTATAGTCTTGCGGTTTAAGGCTCCACAGGTGCAATTCATGTCTGACAGCTCCTGACACAGGCTTCTTTCTAGTTCCGCATTCTGTAGATAACGAGGTTTGGAGTTAGCTCTTGCGAAGTCCTCGAAAGATCGTTCGTTTCGTGGGAACGGAGTCTTCGTCAATGCGACATCAACAGCAGTCTGGTGCAAGACGAAGCTATTGCTGCTGGAGGCTGTAACATCTTTTACTCGGGATGGAGGTAGTTGAAGGGCGCTAGGATTGTCTTTGGGGCCAATGACGTCGAGTCTGGTGGCGATTGTCCTCAAGTTGGTCTGAGTGTTGGCGTCGAGTGCTTCTAGAGATACTTTAAAAGCCTCCAAATCGTCCCTCATATGGATGTTGATATCACTATTCTTACTTAGCACAGATACGCTTCTCAGCGTCAATGGGGGCCATCACAGATTCAGGGCTTGTATAAAGCTGCTCAGAGTGGTGTTTGCTCGTGCAAGATACTCTTCCAGCTGAACCAGCTTCTTGCGATCAAAGGGGTATCGCGCAATTAGTTTCTGTCTTCTCCAAATCTCCTTGGACAACGATGGATGTTCAGTCGGCATCAGCTCATTGAGCAACGATTCAAGACATTTAAGCTGCATTTCGCAATTCATCAGACTAAGTTGTAGGCCATCAATAGCTGGAGAATGACGATGACCAAGCTTTGATACACTGGATCGGACAGCGAAAATATGGAATTTGAACAGGGCCAGGTTCTGTGTGACAATTGCGAGATCATCTTTCCAGTCCTTGATAGCGCTGAAGTAAGTGTGAAGGCCGTCGCAGACGGTAAGGCCGAGTGAAACGAGACCGGCGACGCCGCTGGCAATAGATAATGGGTCACCCATATCGATCTCTCGGAATTGAGAAGAACAGGATGAAAGGGCCTGCGGGGTAAAGTGGCATGGAAAGTGCTGACTTTTATTCTGGTACTCTGACACTGATTGCACAGTCAGGCTTACACTGAAAGGCAGACAAGGCAGATTTGCTTACAGGTCTACGCTAGAACGAATACAGGTGGAGAGATAAGATAAGAAACAGGATCAAATCTGCAACGGAAAAACAAATTTCCTCGCATTTCCCAAGGATAACTAACCTCTCCCTACCTGTTAACTATTATTGATATACTCATGATTCTCAAGATTATTCTAGTAATCTACAACGCCTTTCCCTTCAAGCGTTACAGACAGTACACCCGAAGAAATATCTCAGCAAGTGTGATAACCGTAGAGCCTGGGGCTATTTTTCCTGGTGCCATGATGCTTACCAGTCATAGAAAGTCACCCGCAAGATAAGGCATGCGCAGTATGCAACGTATGCAAATACCTTCCCCACAAAGAGGATTCAATGTTTGGCCATGGTTTACTTCAAGGCTTTAGAAACGGCGACTGAAATGTAATTACTTGCCCATGAAAGCATGAAAACCTCAGACATCAAGGTCCGTCAGATGACAGAGACACGTATTGACGTCAAGCTTACTCTGTCATACCACACTGAGGGTTTCGATTAAAAGCGGTTCGGATAAGGGACATTACAAGTCCGTATCCGCAGGATTCCAAGTGTAGTCACTGCTTTCAGACGGGCTAGGCGCTATCCTGTGTGCTGACGTTGAATGTATCCGCCGGTATTAATCTAAGTCCGTAGGACCATTGACGCGGGCACATTGGTAGTTATATTAAGTCTGGAGGCTTGAAAACAGGTGTTATACCTATAAATCTTCGTCGTAAGCTTACTATGTCATACTAAGCCACGATCTTGTTTAGCACATCTTGTGTAATTTATGACCACGCTTGAGACATAAATAAGCCACTGCAGGTCGTCACAAGAACTCAAATGCCATTGTTTTCCACTCATGGTTTCCAACAAATCTGCATCAAAGTAAAAATGCTAATTGTAACCAAAAATAACATGTTTTCACTTACAGTCTTCGTCATTATACTTCTTGCCAATAGTGCATGGGCAAAATCACAAATTCATATTCTTCGCGTCGCGCACCAAGAGCGAGGTATACTCACATTGGGATTTGATCCCTCTGAAGCTGGAGACAGAAGCATTCAATTACTCAGCACTACCCAGGCAGGCTATCGACCAGGATGGTTACACAGCAGGGGAGAATATCTGTACTCGGTCTCGAGAACACACTTCCCTGACAACTCGTCTACGAGTGGCGGTATCTACGCTTTCAAAAAGCTACCTAATGGAAGTCTTGAAATACATGACGCAGCAGCATCTCACGGTGATGGAGGGGTCTACCTTGACATCTCAAGAGACGGGAAAACGCTATCTTCAGCCAATATGTAAGCAATCAACCAAGACATTTACGTTAATGATTCGCCCTTCTGACGTACTCACGATTTAGCGACGGCTCTACGGTCTCCATATTCCCACTGATCTCTCCGGGCAACTTTGGCCACGTTGCAAACGTCTTTCATTACAACCTTACACATCCTGGCCCTGGAACTGGAGATTCGCAGGAAATTGCAAATCCACATGCCGCCGTCTTCAGTCCTTGCGGAAATATTATGGCTGTCCCTGACCGGGGGGCCGATCGTATTTACATATACCAGGTACACAACGCGAAACATGTCGAACAGATCCGGAACATTACCCTATTACCAGGAACGGGCCCACGCCACATTGTATTCGCTCAAGTCAGCAAAGAGAAGACACTTATGTTTCTGGTTTCCGAGCTCGACAACACTGTCAATGTCTTCTCCCTTGAAAATGATTCCGCCGGTCATCATGGCAAGCATCCTGACCTAAATGAAACCTTGCGTATAACTCATCTACAGAGGGCATCCACTCTCAATGATTCAAGCAAGCGCACAAAGCCCGACAACGTCGATTTGGCTTCCGAACTTTCTGTTTCGCATGACAAGCGCTTCTTGTATGTATCCAACCGGAACACAGAGTCGGTTGATAAGGTGGACACCATCGCTGTGTACTCTTTGGATGAATTCTCCAAGAAGCCATTGCAATTCTTGGGTCTCAACAGCACCTACGGTAAAATACCTCGGCACTTTTCACTATCGCCTGATTCTCGCAATCAATTCCTTGCGGTTGCAAATCAAGTTACCAACGACCTTTTCATCCTCAAAAGAGACTTCAAGACAGGCTTTCTTGATGATGTTGTCGGAAGCTACAGTTTCGGAAAGCTTGATCTGACAACGAGAATTGGCCCGATGGCAGTTATATGGGATTGAGCCATATCAGCACTGAGAGCTCGTCTAGTTGTTGAACATCATGGTGAATATCCATGAGGGGACCAGGTCAGGGCGCATAAAACTTGATAGAGAACTCTATATTTACTCCAATATAAACATTCTCTATCTCTGAAAGTCTCTCAGGTAACACCAAGGCGGCATGCGATGGGAGGCATTCATATTTATACAGAGCAGTGCCGAAAGTCGCGCTCGTTCTTTACTCCCAATCGACAGATAGTCGCTCGAACAAGAGCAGATTCAGGAAGCATCCTCCAGTGGAAAATACACTGTGGAGGGACCCAAACAACGAATTCGACGGCAGGAAGGAGCCCAATAAACGAATCTCGCCTACTCTGAGCTCCGAGAGCTTGGCGCTGATCAATGATCATCGGGTGAACCATCAGGCACCAGCCTCAGCACTGAAATTCAGGTGGAGATGATTGCACCAGACCTGTATGAACGCATTTTCTATCGCCCTGTCCACAATCAGCCCAAATTATCTCAGTCGTGGGACAAGATCCGCGCGCACGTATACGAAAAGCTCGAGCAGTTCAAAGCAACCACGGGCAAAATGACAACAATCGCTCTGTTCCGCTACGGTCTATCAACGCTCTCCACAAAGCCTATCACTATTTACATCTCTGTGGACTACAGCTCAGATGAAACCAAGTGGGAGGTTGTCACCGCCTCCATTGAACTCAGTATCGGTCTTGTAGACACTGCTTGGAAGGGAGTACAAGTCCATATCGAGTACGCATAATGTCGGTATGCAATCAGCGTTGACAACCCACCAGACCCTAAGTTTAGGATGACAAAATAAACTTTGCAAAAGGCATCCTAAGCTTAGGGTAAAGTTATCCTAAGTTATCCTAAACAGTTACCTAAGTCTTTTTGTCACTTAGGATCAAGGTCCTGAGTTTTTTTCCTTTCCTAAGGACGATAGAAAATGTGTTCATATAACTCCGGTGCAATCATCTATACCTGTATTCCAAGGCCGGGGCTGATGGTCTTCGCGATATCCTCAGTAACTGCTTTCCAGACACCCCGAACTCTTTCAGACCAAGGCGAGATAACAAGCAATGTCGGAAGAGCTGTACCAGGGAAGCCCTGTTGTTCTCTCATCTCAAACTCCACTCGGGTCTCGGAAACGACCTTGTGGCGCTTCAGAATTTGGTCAACATCTTTTAAAAAGAGAGAGGGCGACGGGTTGACCCTAGCAGGGAACTTGGTTCGTGATAGTTGGAGGGGCAGGGGGCGGAGAGTTGGCCAGGCGCATGGATACTTGGCGGAGATCGGGACTGGAGGGTTCTTGGTGCTTATAGTAGTGCTATGGCCAGCACTTGCACCGCTCTCGTTTGAGAGGTTCTGATGGCGACGGGTAGGGGTTGCCCAGGGATTAAAAGGGACTTTGTCTGACGGCGGTTTGCGTGCTTCATCACCTTTGTTCTCCATGGTACCTTAGTCCAGCGAATTGATTTGCGAAGAAGCAGTATGACAAAAGTGATACCGGGTGAAAGCGCGCGTTCAGGCGACAGTGGATCTCACGTAAAGTTTGTCGCGTGGGCGTGGTGGTGGCAGTAAGATCAAGTAATCAATCTGGCGACCGCTTTGTACGAAGTCGTGTGATGAGAGAGCGCATAAATTGAAAATTAAAAGGAAAAGGAATGAGGTTAGTATTGGCAGGTATAAGTAATTGCGTAGGCACGTGACCTTTTTGCCAATGATTAAGGGTATATTCATCAGCACTGATTGCCAGTGACAGTCAAAGAGCTTTTTTACTACAGTGGTATCGGGCCTTGAGTTAAGGCAGACAAGGCAAATTGGCAAATCAGGCGATCAATCGGAAACTGCCAATACGCATTAACCAAGACATTACATTTACCTCAGGCGGGAAAATAATAAGAAGATATTTGATAAGCAATATAGAATCTGAGTACAGATTCATAATGCAGAAGGGTACTACTGAAGAAAGCCATGGCGAAATGCCAGACTTCGTGCTCTCTTGCCATAAATGTACATGGGGATGGTAGCCATGCTGAGTGCCATAGTTATACCGCCAATCACGAAGAAGGCGTCCCTCACACCTTGGTACTCAATCCAGTCGTTCATATAGAAGCTCATGCCAAAGGCAAAGACATTCTTGGTGAAGCTCATCATTGCATACGCTTCAACAGCCTCACGACGATGCGAGTCGACGACATAGGATACAAGGCCAACGATGCCGAATTGGACTCCGAGGTTGATCATGCCCAAGCAGACGATGACAGGGATCGGCCAAGGCTCGCCGTTCGAAAGGCTCTGACCGTAGCCAAAAAAGCCACTGCCGCCAAGTGTAGTCAGAAGGACGAGGATTGGAAGACGGAATTCGGGTTCTGCGACAAGGAGGAGTCAGCAAATATGTTCTATCAAATTTTCTGGTAAGTAAGTAGCGGATAGCCTACCGTAGATTCCCTCATTTCTCCTAGCCATAAACGTGGCCAGCCCATCTACCATGAGACCAGCCAGCGCAGTCGCGATAAAAGTACCGACAAACGATGACAGGTTCGTCAACCCCACCTCGGCAACAGTGAAGCTGTATGGAGGTTGAGTAAAGATTTGGGAAGCTGTAGATGCAAGCAGCACCAGCCAACTCATGCAAATGGTCAACTGGAAGCATCCCCAAATAACCACGGGAGAACCAAGCATTTTGAAAGGTGCAAACATGCTATACCAGAACCCAGACGCGTCGTAATAACCACTCCAGGGTCGAAGAGTATAAATAAATGAATGTGGCTCTGGGATAGGTGCATTGTCACAGACTGAAGCTTTGTTTTCGACTTGAGAAACACACTCCTTCTTGTCATCCACAGGAGAACGTCCCTCCAAATGAGAGCTCTCTGGGACGTCTGAGCTGACGGAGCGCTTGTAAGCTGTCTCGGGCATGAAGAAGAAGGTAAGTACAAGCTGAAGCCCAAATGCACCAGCCATAGCCCAGAGACAAGTCTTGTAGCCGTATTTGTCGATGATCGCGCCCGCTGGTGGTAAAATGTCAGTATCGGTAGACCGGCAACGACGAGGGCTAGGACTAACCAATGGGCGAGGCAAGATTGATACCACCAAGGACACCCAAGTTGAAAACCGCGTTCCGGAATCCTCTTTGATGAACAAACCAGATATCAGAGATCGATGCCGGAACCAGAGCCTCCATTGGGGACATGCAAAAACCCTGGATAGCACGGGAGAGCGCAAGGGAGATGAAGTCCTTGGCTACCGCGGTCCAGATCGTTGAGCAGAGGAGGCCCAGGGTGGTGATGAGGTACACTGGCCGCTTGCCGATCATCATTGCCAACGAGTTACAGAAGAGGTTACCAAACGCCAAAGCAATAAGGAGAGATCCAGTGAAACCCAGACTGAACCTCTGAAGAGGTACATCGAATTCCTCAGCAATGGGTACCAATGCTGGACCGAGAAGAGGCCCTATAGCACCGACACAACCACACCCGACGATGATGGAGACAGTAAACATCTCCTTCTTCCATCTCGGCCAGTTGAGAGGATCATTGGGGTCGTCGGACGGTTGGGGGACAAGGACGATCTTGCCGGTCGGATCGTGCTTCAGGTTGGCATGGTTATTCTCTTTAGGGTCTTCTAGGCTCGAAGAGACACCCTTCTCGTTGAGGAATGATGTGCCAGGGACATCGGCGAGGTGACGATCAGGAAGGACTCCCAGACCCATGTTGGATAGTCAGGTCGGATCTTGAATGTAGTTGAGAAGATTAGACAGGGATTGAATGGGAAGACGAGATGGAGAAGTACAGATAGGAAGTGTGGAGGGTTGAGGACCTGTGTAACTTATAGATCACTTCGGGGGCATCTGGCCGATGGTCAGGGATGTGGAAGCTGGCGATGGGCGATTATGGGGTAAAGGAGCACGGACTGTCTTCGCAGAGTCGTTTTTCGGATCCTGTTAGACCAATGATATCCTTGACCCCTCAAGTCGACAGCGATAATGGGTCATCTGCCGACACTAATCGTCATTAGAGTTGCAGGCTCAACATTCTTCAAGAAATCTGGGGTTACAGTTACGGAGCTAACCAGTAGCAACACGCTTGCTGCTTCATTAGCGTTGCATGATTAGGTCTGGCCATGTGGTCTCGAAATGAGGATCGTGGGGTAATGCGGGGGCGGGATGGACACTCCCTTTGCCGCTCGCATGAGATGGTCTCAGAATTCGGCAACGGGCATAGGACTCAAGGGAGCAATACCGTTAACACATATGGACAATCTCTCTGCACTGGTGAGATGTATGTATTGGCAGATAGTAGCGCGGCGTTTTGATAGCAAGGCATTTCAGACATGAGACCACAAGACACGAATATCAGGCTCGTTGTGAATTGGTGCAAGTAAATATCCACTTCAATTACAGTATCCTAAGCATGACCTAATTTGTAAAACATCTTGTTGTTATGCTCTGCTCCAGCATCCGCGAAATCCGCATGAGGTCTCAATGTAATGGTCTCTTCATTCAGCTCCGCCACCTGACCAGTCCTAGACGGGTCCGTCACAAATTGCGAAACAGCCTTTGTCAAGGTTGAGAGTGGTGTGATTATCATTGCCTTGAAGAGTTCCTTATCTGGAGTAATGTTTGTTTCTGCATCATCTGTTAGCAGCTTAAAAATCACATAAAGAGAGGTGGGCTTACCCAAGACTCCGGGCGCAAGAGCGTTGATCTGTATCTTGGGCTCTTCAAGCCTGATAGCCATGGAACGAACAAGTCCTATAATGCCGGACTTTGCGGCGGAATAAAGCGGAGAGACTGGGAATGGATAGATTGCGGCTGATGATGATGTGCAAACAATGGAGCCTCTCGAATTTGGGAGACGGCTTCCGATCTCGTTCTTGAGCATGTAATGCACCGCAAGACCAACGCCTACAGTAACCCGTTAGTCTAAACATGAAAGGTATGTCACTGGATTGTATATCTGACTGTAAATTACCCCGTTCAGATTGATATCCTGCATCCTCAGGTTCGGCTTCCTTGGAAACTCTGTCGGCGTGCAGTCGAGGGCTCCGACTACAGGATCAGAAATCCCGGCATTGGCGATAACAATGTCGATTCTGTCTCCGTGCTCACGGTAGACCTGATCAAAGACCGCGTATTGGCCTTCCCAAGACGAAACATCGCACCATTTGAAGCTCAATGTTGCGTGGGGATACTGCTTTGACACTTCCGCAACGACATCAGGTCCTGTCTTTGAGTTGACGTCAAGGACAGCAACCATGTGGCCCTGTGCAGCGAAGTGACGGGTAATGGCTAGCCCAATACCACTTGCGCCCCCAGTAACAACGATGGATAGTTGTTGAGCCCCAGAGGACGTAACATCAGTGGTTGAAACCGCAGACGGCGACATTGTGAACTGTGGTTAGGTTGGAGTGAGAGTGTGAAGACTGAATGACTGGACTTGGGGATTCTAAGATCTGATGTCAAGATCCTAGTTACGTTTTCCGGGCCGGAAAAAATGAACAGTCTTTATTCAGCTCGGAAGTGCGGAACTTTTAATATCAACGCGTGTCGATGGGTGTAGATGCCGCGCGGGAATGCCGGGTGTCCGGGGCTCACCCCCGCTGTCGGCAACAGCACCTACAGAACAGCCACTATCCACTAAGTTTGTTAGTGTGGCCTGGAGGACCTTTTCAAAACCAATTGGCTTCTCCGACGGAGACGACACTTCAATCTTTGCCATTTTGCATCCTCGCTGTCTATCCAACTTCAAACCAACATGGCCGAGATATTCTTCTCCTCAGATATCGCCAATAATGTAAAGGGGAAAGTGGTTGTCATGACAGGTACAGCCCTGTATTTCGCTATGAAGCTTTAATCGGCTTCTTTTCTGTATGCATTACTAAATAAAAGATGTGCATAGGCGGTGCGCAGGGAATTGGAGCAGCAACGGTTTCCCTGTTATACGAGAGAGGCGCCCATGTTTATTTCGGCGACTTGGACGATGTCAAGGGCCATCAAATGGTCAGCCATGTCCAGTCGAGCATACCGCACAGCAGCGGATCAGTCCATTTCCAGAAGCTCGACGTCCGCAACTACAACCAACAACTTCAGCTCTTCAAGACCGCCTATGAAGAACGAGGTCATGTCGACATAGCAATCTCTTGCGCTGCTGTCGTAGAACCAACTGGTTGGTTTGGACCAGACCAACTTACCCTCGACGCGGTGGAGACAGAGCCTCAACCACTCAAGAATGCCATCGACATCAACCTCACGAGCGTTGTTCTCTTTTGTCGACTAGCGATTGCCTTTATGAAGGCAGATAAAGATCAGACCAAGTCAAATGACTTGTCCAAGTCTATTGTCTTGATCTCTTCTATCGCTGGAATAGTCGAAGCCGCCGGTCTCTTCGCCTACAGCGCTTCAAAGCATGGCATTGTAGGACTAATGAGATCCTTACGCGCCCTAGCTTCAGCCAAGTACAACATTCGCATCAACGCCGTGTGTCCCTGGGCAACGGATACGCAGATGATCGATAACGTCCGTTCGATCTGGGACGAGCATCATCTACCGCTGAATTCACCCAAGGATGTTGCGCAGTTTATCACTCAGCTGGCAACTGATACGTCTTTGAGTGGCAAGTCTGTTCTTGTCGCTGGCGGTAGAGGATTTGATACAGAGGAGGGTATTGATAGGACAATGTCTGTGTGGTTTGGGCCTCTTACCGAAGAGTTCTGGCGCGGGCAAAAGGCCTTTGGAACTGTGAGTACTATTGTTTGCCTCTATGATGTACCTTTGGGGGGATATCTGCTAATATCAGGCATTAGGGCGATCAATGGTCTGACATCTAAACATGGGTCATTTTCGATGAGTATAAGGTTATTTTGATCAGCATTTGTGGCTTCCATTATGCGTTTTGCCAGTACGTCATACAGTCATCGCCTGCAATTAGTAGAAAGCCAGTCGCGTCGGTATCTCCATAATTGACAAAAGATATCAAAGTCCGCAGCTCCATATTAACAGCAGCGGAGTCCGCAATGCTGTATTAATAAGAAATCTGTTTAATAATCAGCCCGAACGCTTGGGCTTAACGTTAAGCTGGAATACTAATCGTAAAATCATTGTCTAGAATAGAATATAAATAGACATTTAGCAATTCGAACTGATATTTAATTGTAATATCTAAGGACTTGCTTTCTTTACTACTTCATCATTAACATGTCTGCTGTATTCCTTGTCGCCGGCGCCACTGGCAATACTGGCCGAGGCGTCGTCACAACCTTATCAGAACTTCTCAAAGACAACAAGACCTTCTCCGACTACAAGATCCTTGCTCTAACGCGTTCTTCCAGCGGAGCTGCCGCTCAGCAACTCGCTCGCCTGCCAAACGTCGAGGTCATTGAACAGAACTGGGTCGAGATCACCACAGACTGGCTCCGAGAACGCCACGTCGTCAGAGCTTTCATCGCCTCACACAACGAACCCCATCATTTCGCTGAAGAGTCGACATTCCATCTCAATGCACTCCAAGCTGGCGTCGAATATGTCGTGCGTATCTCAACCACCGCCGCGAACGTCCGTCCCGATTGCCCGGCCTACTATCCCAGGACGCACTGGGCGATCGAGACATTGCTGAGCTCGCCCGAGTTTGAGAAACTGAAGTGGACGTCACTGCAGCCTAATGTCTTTACGCAATTTTGGCTTGGTCCTGCTGCCAGTTTGATCAAGACGTTCCGCGACACCGGAAAGCAAGAGCCGTTGAGACTTATGGCTTCGGAGGATGCAGCTGTCGGACCAATTGATTCCAACGAAGTCGGAGTCTTTGCAGCTCACCTTCTAGCCACGGAAGATATCAACCCGCACAATAAGGCAAAATATGTCTTGAACGGGCCTGAAGATATCACTGGCCGTCAAATCGTCGATCTTGTCGAGGAGTACATCGGCACCAAAGTCGAGAATGTCATCTTCAAGGACATGTCATTCATCGATCATGCCGCGGCCCAGACACAGCATTCCAAGAACGTCATCCTGTCGATCAAGCACGCTCCAGAAACTGCGTGGGAGGGAAAATGCGGAGTTGACACGTCAAGCAAGGAGTTCCTCGATATTGCTCCTCCCAAGACTACACCTGCGCAGATGCTGAAGACTTTGGTTGAGGATAACTAAGTGGTTTGGATATAATTAGGTAGTTTACTGGTACATATAAGCCGAACTACATGAAAGAATAGTTGTAACGCTCAGAAATGACTCAGCATCTCAGTAAATGGCTCTGTATCGAACAGAAAGTTATCCGTTCCCTGCACCGATATCCCATTCCAGTGAACATCCAATCCGCCTATTGACAAGGGGAGACATTCGTCAACAAATGCCTGACCTTCATCTGGTATACGCCACATATTGTTCATATTTTGCGTCGCTTCCGTTACCTGCTGCAGCATTAACAGCCCTCCAGATGATTCGTCACCAAGCTCAGGCGGCACAACTGCAGACGCCAGTCCGGCCATCTCAGTGTCTGGAGCTGGTGTACTTTTCTCCTGGTCCAGTGTAAAGATCTGGCTGAGAAACTGTCCGCTACTCTTTCGCCGGGGGGGAATGAGACGCTCGCGATAGCTCTGCAGAGCGTTGCGAAGCTCTGTCAAGACGTCAATGTAACGATGGGCTTGAGGACTCGTACGATCCAGATCCCGGATAATGCCAATACCACTATGCAGTGCTGCCTCTGTCTCGAACGTTGTTGATCTCTCGGATAGAGTGGCTTCTACGAAGAGGGAAAAGGCCATAATGAGACAGGCGCTAAATATCCAGGCTCTTGATCTGCAGTTAGTACATGTTTTGGTCGATGGAAAGTGAGAGTCCTTACTTAAGTAATGTCATGTTCTGTATGAGCAAGCCAGCAGACCCCGTTCTCCGCGTTGTCTCTACCAATAAGACAGCCGCATCGATGCATACCTGAGCCAACTCCTTCGTCTCTCGATCAATTGTAGGATGCGACCCTAAAGTTGCATCTGATCGGTCCAAGCGCTTCAGCTTGGCGAGCATATAGGAAATCAGAATCGGTCTAGTGGCCAACATGACAGCATAATAATAAAAAGCCGAGACAGCAAAGTTACCCAAGGTTTGCCACCACTGCTCCGGCGAAATCGACGAGCTAACCGTGCAATTCGTCATGCTTGATGGTAGTGCCGAGCTCCATTCTCTCAATTGCCTCAGGAGGTCTTTTATCGAGGTTAGATTTGTGTCTTGTTTGTCGTTGAGGTGATATATGATCTGTTCGAGAATGGTGCAGACTCCATAGCACGCGGACATGGATGTGAACTCTGGTGTGCACGGTTCTGGACCATCTGGGACTGAAAACGTTGGATTGCTTATTCCGCGTCTCGGGGATGATGCTGGTGTCTGGGCGAGGACTCCTCCGAATGCAATGTCCAAGATTCGCAGGCTTTTCCATACTTGAAGCCTGGTGTTAGAGTAATATCAGTCTCTGGATATCATGGCACAATTCAGTGTATCGCCTACCTGACACGATGTGTTTCTGGTGACAGGTTGCGATAAGACTCTGGTAGATGTAGACCAATCGCATGGGCAACACGCGTCGCAACACCAAGATATATAAATGCCCCGTCTCTCTTGCACGCATTAACCATGTAAATACCCATCATCAGAAAGATAGCTACCAAGTCAGCTGTAGGGTCTAGTAGCATACCCTCAAAAGCGACCTTTTGACCACGATCAAAGTGCTTCTGTGCGTGATAAAGAGTCTTTGGGCTTGTTCTGCAACCTTGTCCGCCGACTGCAATAACCAAGTCGATGATGGCACGTTTTTGACAAGGCTTGGAGGAACCAGAGTCGCTGTCGTCTTCAGTCTGTTCTAGAAGCTCGTATAGTTGCTTAGGGGAGTAGATATAGATAATGCCGGTAGTCTATAATGCTGTGTTAGCCTGATACACGACATACTGGTGAGTCGCTCATACCGCTACCAAGAACCTCTGGATATAGTCTCGTTTCTCTTCCACGGTTAGTTGGCTGTCTGGGCTGTCCTCGGCGATGTCGTGCGAGGCCTGAGGATACGATGACTCGAGCATAGCCTTGGCGCGCTCCTTATCAGTGAATGGCGATGGCCCCATATAACGGAGAAATGTGTGACGTAGGAAGTCGAGGAACGACAGTGATGCGGAATCGCCCATTGATACTGCAAGCCAGTAAGCTATCGGTGCTCAAATGGTTATCCCCTGCTATCATCTACTTACGGTTCTCCCCATCCGAACCCTTGTCTTGACCCTCAACATTTGACATGCAAGACGAGAAAGCTGTGTCGGGAGTTTCGTTCGTCTGCTGTCCAGCTGTCGACTCTGGCGTCTGGGGTACCTGCGCCCGCTCAGGTGTATCGCGTTCATTGACGGACAATGCTACGTCAGAACAAACGATATAGTCGAGACTGGAGCAGTCATCATTGCCGCTTGCAGTGATATCGCTGCTACGGCTCATCGCTCGACGTTGTGCTTTGCGACGCGGGCGAGCAGCCTCGGGATCGTAGATACAATAGGGGACGTAGTCCCGCCGACGGCAATTGGCGCATGGGGTCTGCCCGTCACATCTCTTCTTGCTATTCTGACAAGGTACGCAGGCAATGACAGCGCGTCTACGATCCTCGGCACGAACCTTGGGACGAGGCATGATGAGAATATTGATTGTAATACACTTGCCGCTTGTCAATTCATTCAAGATGTTTAGTGGGGATTGGATTCAGTATCAATATGTGCATCTGCCGTCCCCAGAGCCGAGACTCTAACGCTTGCGAGTTAGTGATATCAACATCTGCATCTTGTGCGGGGAAGCGAGCGGGTAGACTGCATTATGCCCCAGGTTTAGCGGGGTATCCAGCCAACTCCTCGTTTTCACGCTTATACATGCATGACAAGTTACTGGACCGGGGAATGATGTTTATCCACATTATATTTAAAGGGTGTGATTAGAAAATATATATCTCTATATAAATAATATATAAATCTATAGTAATTACTATACTTAGAGCGATTTTAGAGCTTATATAAGATTACT
>JABEEJ010000160.1:0-54552 GCA_013363135.1 Fusarium brevicatenulatum
CCTCCCATCCCTCCCCCCTCACGAAAACCTGTTTCCAGACGTGGTTAATCCCGTCTCATCCCCTCAAATACAAAGGACCACCATCCCCATTTGGCGGTTGCAGTCTTCAATCTTCTCGCCATGTCTCTCTTTCTCAAACTTTGTCGACCAATGCAATCGTAATTCTCCATAATCAGAGCCACTTCAGCTTGGCAATGTGGTCCGTCTTCTTCTTGCTTGCTTTGACAAATCCCAAAGCCCTCAGCTCAGCCAGCCCACGGTAAAACATCACCAGCGACCTGCGTTCGTCTGTCTCCTCCTCGCCTACAAGCGCTGAGAATGCTGCCCAGAGATCTGCCACGTTGATGAGGCTCCCGGTCTCTGTGTATAGCCGGTATAAGAGCGCCGTGGCCGGCAGAGTGGCCGGCGTTTCTCCATCGCCTGGCTTGCAGCATGAACACGACAGGTAGTCGTGCGGCCTCGTGAGGCTGCGTTCTAGAACTGCCCGTGGTCGAGGCACGAACACGTCTCGCGACGGAGCTCGAGAGTCGTATAGCCAGCTCTCCGACAACAAAAGAGACCTGGGCCTCACAAACTGAACATGCCTGATCAACAGCCCCGTGATGTCGTCGACGGCCTGAGTAAGTTGCTTGTCTTCGTCTGTCAGTGCAGCCGAGTCTTGACTCAATTGAACTCTTTGTGCAATCACAGTTGTGCGCATCACTTTGCTCTGTCCGCTGTACTTGCTCCGTAGTGTAATCTCCTGCTCTTCTGCCCTTGATTGTAGCTCTTCCAGATTGACAAGCTGTCTTGTCAATGCATCTCGAAATTCAATGTCCGTTTGCTTCGATGCTGGACCAAGAAGCAAGCCGCTGTCTCCCTTCTGCAGGATTGATACAACCCTGCGAAGCATTGCCAGCAGCTCGCCGACGTCCATACGCCGGACCGACTCAATAGCTCTCGAGTCCTCGGTAATTGAAACGCCCTCATCCAACGCTTCCGCATATGCTCTCGAGAACTCAATGTCTTGCGATTCTGTTTCTCCCAGAATCAGAAGTGACCGCAAGAAATCCTCAACAGACTCTTGACGACGCGCCAGGCTATCTTGAACTCGCGAAACGAGAAACTCGTCGTTCTCAAGCAAATCTTTGGCGTATTGCACATTATCCAAGATGCCAGATTCTACTGCCTGCTCAACATTTTCCCTGAAAGAATCAGTATGCCGAATGGCCTCGATATGCTCAGCTTGTAACGACGCGGTATGCTCGAGAACGCTGAGTGGATTCGCATAGAAATGACACATATAAGCGTACTATTTTATGTTAGCTGACATGTATGAGACTTGTTTATTTTATCTGGTCGAAGTTCACCTTCAACGACATAGTGAACGTCTGGATGCCTGAGACCTGGTCGTGCTGACGATCAAGCAGGCTGCGGATGAGCGATGCACCCAGTACCACAGGAGCATCAGATGTTGCTACCGCTGTCTTAAAGACTGTCTCGAGAATGGCCGAGGTCTGAATTACGTCAAATTGCGCTCCATAAATTTGCTGACAGGAAGCCTTGAGTAGTCTGGCTTGGAGAAGCTCGACTGAGGTGGCGATACCAAAGAGGAGAGTAAACGGTATACGAGGGCGCCAAGAGCTTGCACACGTGTTAGCAGCAGTGAATAAAGGTATCCGAGGCAGAGACGTACTTGAAGAGAATGATCAGATCCGACAATAAACTGCTGTCGAATCCCTCACTGTCTTGAAAGGCGACAAACACATGCTCTACATTTTGAGGCTTGATAAATGCATACAGTGCCTCAAGATCATAGTCGAGATACCTCCGTCCCTGTCGAGAATGAGAATGAGTATTGTTCCGTCAAGATGCAGATAACTCACCTCTCGACCGTCGCTGACTTCAAGATCATCATCCTCATCAGTCGAGGCCTTGGCTGTGACGTCTCGAATAATCTTCTTCAAAGTGGCTTTCAGCGTCGATGCCTCTGATGACCGCAAACCAACAAACCTGCTCGATGTTGTTTGCTGAAGTGTCTCCGATAACTGTTGAAAAAGCAGATCTTGTGATGCGATGTTAGGTCCTGTGATGATGAATGCTGAAGGGATTCTATCCCCACTGTCCAAAACATTAGGGGTTGCAGGTATATCAGGAGTACGACTCTTACGATTCTGTCACCGCGTCTTTGGCAAACTCGCTGACTTCATTGAGAGTCTCGATATTTGAAGTTTTGAGTATTCTCTGATCCCTGTGAGCGATACATCCGGTAAGCAACCTTCGTCCACTCACCTCGATCCGTTCATCAATCTTAGCCCAGCTCTCCTGGAACAATCTCTCCCTTAGTTTGACGAGTTCGGATTTCTCAGCACCATTGAGAAGAGGCACAAAAGCCGATGAATCTTTCAGGACTTCTGCAGAATCCTGGCCCTGCTTAGATCTTCTTCTCCGCTTGGCTGGCTTTTGGCGTGTCCCATCGTTTTCAGGGTCAAATATATATGCGACCTGTTGACCGAGTTAGTAAAAGGCATTGGACAGGTTTCATGGTTAGGGTTTAGTTACCTGATGATCCTCTTGGCTGTATGTGTCCTGGTTGACGACTTCACGGGCCATGATCAACAGATTTATGCTGTACAAGTTGTTGAAGTCTTGAAGGATGGAGAAGCTCCTGAGCTTGGATTGAGGGTGAATGGTCAACGCGTTGTGGACAGTAAACAGATGTACTGGCACTGTATTACGCACTGTACCCTAACAACCAGCAGGATCGTGTCCATACATACATACACATACACCATCACTCAGATTTCACACGAAGCAAGCAAGATACCTAGGTAGACAGACAATGACTGATATATACGACCTGTACGGGTTCCTATACTATTCATCGCAAACAAACAAGACATTTTATATAGAATGCTTCTAATTCTTTTGTCCCATTCATCATCTGTATGCTATTGCTCCCCAAATCCTCATTCTCATATGCCTCCTCTCGAATGTCATCATCTCATTCTCCGAGAGCTTGCTTCGCTTCGCTTGGCTTGCCGCCCATCCCATATGCCGTCTCGACATCCATACCATGCTCGTCTCCTGTCCAAACTGGTTTATAGAAACCCACGTAAAGCGAGCCCCTTGACCCAGTATTGCTGATTTTGCCCTTTGTACAGTCCCTCCCAAAAAGATGTTTCTTGCCTCCGTCACTCCTGAGATCATTATGGCTCCAGAGAGTCATGGCGCACCCCTGCCGCCAGATTTGGCAGATATTCATACAGACACTGAAAAGACGCAACGCGACGAAGTCACTTTTACCATAGTTGTCAAGAAAAGCATAAGAAAAAGTAGAAAATCGGAAGGGAGAAAAAAAAAAGACCAGTGTTTGTGGACCGTAACCGTGACGCCATGAAACAATTTTGCTCTAAAACCACCTTGAGCTGACCCGTAACTTAGGCTGCAGCTTCAACAGGCTCAGGAGGAGCGACGGTCTTCTTTTTCGGTTAGTCAAGCTCATGACGACAGGGCTTATTTCCAACTCACCTCGTCTTTCTTCTCTTCAGACGCCGATGCTTGTGGTGTTTCCGCAATCTTCTCCTCCTCGGTCTCCCCGGGCTTCTCAGTCTTGGCTTCTTCCGTCTTTGTGGCCTCAGGTTTTGGTTCTTCAGTAGTCTCCTTGCCACTATCGTCCTTCTTGTCATCTGGCTTGGCTTCCGACTTGCCATTGACGCCGTTGGTGGCATCGGGAGCCGGGGTGACATTTTCAGTAGCCAGTAGCTGAGTCCACTGGTCCAGAAGAACCTTGGAACGGTCCTTGAAATGGAACTCGTCCTCACGGGGGATCGATTCCAATTTGAGAATAGCTTTGAGAACCTTGTTGATCTTGGTCGCACGAATGATGGACACCTCGAGATCCTTCAGATTCTCCAGCATGGTGACGTATTCGGACATGTGCTCCATCTCTGATTCCTGGGGTTGCTGATCTCTGGTGAGGAGACCTCGTTGAAGCTTATGACGGAGATATAACACTTCCTTCTGTAGAGATGTCAGTATAACTGATCGGTTTAAAAGAAAAGTTGCATTTATCTCACCTCCTTGTGATGTCTTCGCTCCTCAGGTGTCATCTTGGCCTTCTTTGTGGTCTCAGCCTTCTTATCAGACGACTTCTTGACCTTGACCTTGGCTTTAGCAGCAGATTCCTCTTTGGCCTTAGGAGTGCCATTGGCAGCCTTGGGCGTTGATGTATTGAGCTTAATCTTGGGTTTCTTGACGGATTCGGGCCGTTGTGGTGTCTAGCAGTTTTGTTAGCAAAATGAATCAGTGACACCCTGTTAGAAGAATTACACTAGCGTCATCCTCAGCCTTGCGCTTCTTGGACTTGGACTTCTCTGAAGCATCGTCGGCGTCTTCCATCTCGACGTCTTCGTCAGCAGCTTTGGCCTTGCCCTTCTTGCTCTTCTTGGGGGTCGCAGCAGCTTGCTGCTTGGCAAGCAGTTCATCTTGAAATTGCTTAAGCACGTCCTTGTAGTGTTCGATGGAGTTGTGTTCGGCGGCGAGCGAGAAAGCCTCCTTCAAATCCTTGCGCATTTTCTCGGTGATGGTCTCTCGGGCCTTTTCAGGAGTAAGCTCTGTAAGTCCAGTATTGGGCACCCAGCCACTGTAGTCAGGTTAGCGATGATCGGAAATGGTGATGAGATGCAACTTACAATTCGTTCGTATGGAGATACATGACTGGGAAGGTTCTGTCGTTGACACGTTTGCCACCATCAGCATATGCCTCGGTATAGGAGCCATCAGGTCGCGCAGCAGCTACAGGGCGGCTATCGACGAGAGCTTGTGGCAGCATTGATTCATCGCAAATGATGGCAGGCCAAGCGGGAAAACCCTTGAGCTTGACCAAGAAGTGGTCTCCAGGCTTGGCGTCCAAATGCGTGAGACGCGCCTTGGAGGCCTTCTTGCTCAGGCTCTTGCGGCTGCCACCGCCAGTCGACTTTCGTCTATTGTTCTTCGCCTTAGCTGAGGCAGACTCGGTGGCGGCGTTTTCGGTTGCTGTCTCACCATCGGCAGATGGGGCGGAGTTCTCGGGCTTGGTCTCCCCGGCAGCCGGGGCCTCAGTCGCGTCCTTCATTTCGGTATCTGCACCGTCTTCAGTGGGCTTTGAGTCTTCCTTTGGTGCTTCGGCCGCGTCTTTATCTTGGGCGGGCTTCTCTGAGTTTCCAGCTTCCTTGGTTTCTGTTGCGCGATGTGGTCAGCATGGATCTGACAAAGGGAAGTACGCGCCTGAGCGACGGAGCACACGAGAAATCAAAGCGCGATTTCCATGGCAATGCGATCGATTGCGCAATGAATAGCAAATGCTTCGTGATCATGACTTACCCTCAGCGGTCTTTGTATCTTCCTTGTTTGCCTCGCCATCGGCCTTTGCGGCTTCGTTTCCGATCGATGATGGCTCGGTGGGCTTCTCTGCGGCAGGAACCTCCTGCGCGCCGGAAGCAGTTGCCTCAACCACAGGCTTCTCGTTAATCTGATCGGCCATGGCAATAGCGGTGATGGTGTTTTCGCTCGTCACAAATCACAGGAGCCAGAAGAAGAATTCCAGCTCACAAAAGATAGGCGAACGCGTAGCGGATGCTGGATTGCGCGTATCAATGGAGCGCAAGGTTCGTAGAGCGATAGCGATGATGCGTTGGTGATGATTTGCGCAATTGATGATGATGGGCGCCTCTTCGAGTTGTGCCGCGATGTTGGGGTTGACGAGGAAAAAACGCTGGTGCGAGTTGATGGGCTGGACTGGGACTGGACTGGGCTTTGCAAGGGAAACAGAAGCACTTTCAAACGTCACCAGAGCATCGGTCACGTGACGGTCATCTGGCATTTGCGCCGCGCTGCGTTGCGCTGCGGGCGGCGTCATCCCCAACCCCAGGCTCTCTCCCTCTCACACACGACATCAAAGGCCCAGCGCGTAGTCGACGCTGATTCGACGCTGATTCGACGCCTTGGTATACAAGACTATCGGAGGGACGCGTCCGTAGTCTCTTTTCTCACCATCTTCACTGCCCAATTCGCGGCAAATGTCACGTCGTGGGCCTAGCTCTCTCTGGACGCGTTTGGCGTTGTGAACACTAGATCTCAGCACATCGCGCCTCTATCGCACTCGTGGTGCATTATTAGACATCCACACAACTCGCCTTGTATCCAGACAACTCATCTCAAGAACACACACATCTCAGTCACAGTCCCGAGTTGATAGATTCGATTATTATCTCCTAAGTCCGCATTCGTAGTCTTCAATAGTGTACAACGCCATCGCTGGCAATCGCCGGGGTAATTGTAATCCAGAGTGAGCTTTGAGCTTCTACTCGTCTTCGTCCTCGTCCTCGTCCTCTTCATCGTCATCCACGTCCATGCCCTCGGCTGCTGTAACCGAAAACTCCCGCTCCTGGTCGACTCCAACATAGCTATCACTCATTAGGAACAGCTTCAGATCATGCTCACCTGGTGATGGCACAGTGTACTCGAGGCGAACGTTCAGTTCCCGCCCGATTGTCACCCGCTTGATGGCCAAGAGGCTCTTGGTCTTCTCATCACCAACAACCAGCCACCAGTTCTCCATCTTCTTGGAGGGGTAGAATGGTGCGTGTACGGTAGAGTCATAATCGCCGTCCTCCTCTTCCAAATTGCGAGCAATCTTGATGTTCAGGTAGGCCGGTTCACCTGCCCTGATCTCACCCTCGTCGAGAACCTCATGTTCAAGCTCCAGGTCAGGATACTTGTCGTTTGTGAAGTTTGCAGCCTGTGCCAACTGGTTTTGTGACAAGCCAAGTCGCTTAACAAGCTTGTTGTAATCGGCATTCTCATCCGGGTTCATGGCTTCCATGAAATCAAAGATGTCCTTGATTCTGCGAACAACATTAGCTGACGGTCCGTCCAATCTATCAGTCAGTACGTACCCAAACTCATTAGCCACCTTGACAACCTCCGGTGAGAAGTGAGGGATTTGTTTAAGAGGGCTATCCCGATCCCACATTCCCTGAACGATCATCTGTGACATCTCCATAGCGCTCATGGCATTGAGATGTCCCTCCGAAGACAGAATGTCGACCATGGCACTAAGAAGGCTTAACACCCTCGACAGTAGGACCTCCTGGTCCTTTGCAAGATCAATTGGCAGCTGCATACGGGAGAAGTGAGACTGGAGCAAGACGAAGGATTTGAAATGAGGGGAGTCGTAAACTGGTTCTGACATCTTGACAGGCACTCGGTCGTAAATGCGTCGCAACAGACCATCCTCATGACGTCGAATCTGGATTGACTCGAATTCTGTTGCTGAAGTGAC
The DNA here is from genome assembly GCA_013363135.1 of Fusarium brevicatenulatum. NCBI lineage: Eukaryota > Fungi > Ascomycota > Sordariomycetes > Hypocreales > Nectriaceae > Fusarium > Fusarium brevicatenulatum. The sequence goes on from JABEEJ010000160.1 coordinate 7,304, forward strand.
AATTTCCATGATGCCTTTGAGTTTTGTGCGAGCGCTCAAAGAGAGCAGGAAAGTCTGCATCGTGATGTAGGAAATGTTGTAGTATGCCGCAATCATGGCTGCGTTTTGGGGTGCCACGGATCCGTCATCCTCGTCAAACTCAATGATCTTGGATTCGCTCAGCTCACGGAGAGTCGTCTCAACCAAGTCAGACATGTAGTTGCTGAGGCCCTCATGCGTTGTGCTTGTCAAGCTATAGTAGCTTGGGTTGGCAAGCAACCTTCGGTAGAAGTAGGTGAAGGTAGTCCAGTTGATCGCATCATCGCCCGACTCGATCATCTTGGTGCTGATCTCTGTCACAAAGACATCGTGCAAGTAGTTGTGCAGATGCGACTCAACAGGAAGGGCCTCGTTAAGGAATTTCTTGTAGTATTCGCGCTTGACTTGGGGCAGCATAAGGACGCCTCGACCTCTGCCGTCCTTGGAGGGTCTAAGAGCTTTACCGAAAATGTGCAGCACCTCACTGAGAGGGTAGTCGACATATCGATGCTCTCGGCCTTCAAAGTATTGTGTGCCCATGACTATCACGAGATGAGCTGTGCTGTTGAGCTCCCAGCAAACATCGCGTGAAGCAACAAGCACCTGGATAGCACCATTGTCGTAGAGATGCTTAACAATTCGCTTATCACTCTGGCTAAGAGCCTCATGGTAGTAGCCAACACCATGAGAGAGGGCTTCGGCGAGTGCCTCCTCGTTGATGCGTTCAAGCAGAGGCTTCATTTGCTTCACTTCAGCGTGAAGGAATCGGTCCTCATCATCGTCAGCAAAGGCTGCAGCCAACAAATCTCGGGCAGTTGCACGAGTCTGCTTGCGGCTGGGCACAAAGATCATGGCAGGCTTGTCAGGAGACATTTGTGTGATGGCCAGATACGTGGGCTTGGCCATGGCAAGCATGAGAGACGGGAAATGAGTGTTTGTGAATGACTGGAGGTGAAGCTCAAGAGGGACCGGTCGAACATGTGGGCTGAAGTTATAGATGTCGTGCTTCTTTGCATCGATCCATTCACCAATGTCTCGAGCGTTCGCCAGCGATACACTCAATGCGACAATTCGCAGGGGTAATTCTGTCTGCGTGCGGATGTAATGCATACGAGAGACAATCGTCTCGTACACATAACCTTGAGAACTGCCAAGGAGATGGACCTCGTCAGCGATGAACAGTTCAACTGTCTGAACGTTCTTGCGTCGCTTCCATTGTCTTGATAGCACATCCCACTGAGTTGGGGTTGCCAAGATCAGGTCTCCCTTTTCCAGCAGCTTGAGATCTGTTGCTGTCTCACCGGTAAGCTTCACTATCTCTTTGCCGCCATGGAGATGGCTGAGCCTCTTCTGCCAATCTTGGAGGCGAGAGTCAACAAGTTCTTGGAAGGGGGCAATATACACAGCACGACCAACATCGCCCTTTGTCCAATGCCTTAGAAGAGAAAATTCGGCACAAACAGTCTTGCCGCTACCTGTGGGAGCTCCAATGAACACATTCGCATCAGACTTGTACAGCGAGTTGAAAGTCTGCGTTTGGATTCTGTTGAACTGCTTCCATGCAGGATAGAGATCAACATAGCTTGATACCTTGAGGGCAGAGACGGGGAGAGGCTGGAGCTCAAGAAGTTCTGTATGAGGAGGGAACTTCTCAGGCAAGATCAGCTTATGAAAGGGAACAGGAAGCCTGGTCTCAGCATGCATCCATCGGTCAGAGATAACCGAAACGAAGTAGTTTGGAGGCATTGGATCCGTGATAGGAACGGTGAAGTCGACAATGTGCTCATTCTGCTCCGACTCGGCGTATTCTTTGCGCAATAAAAAGGTGTCGTGGTAAAGTATGTCTTCTCCATCGCAATCCTCAACAATAATCCAAAAGCTCTCTGCGGCGCCATGGATAGAATCGTCCCACTCAAAATTAGGTGTGATGCTCAGTTCGACACGCAGCATCGATCTTGTCATAGGCTGAACTTGAGCCTGGACTTCAACTCGCGGGAACTTGTTGACCAGGCCACATACAGTACGGCCGGCTCGAGGAAGACCAAGAAGCTCACCCATACGGGGAGGATCCAAATCAAAGTAGCTGCTCCAAGACACATCAATTTTCTCAGCCTTCTGGATAACATCCCGAGGACAAGAGGGGAACTGTCGAAGAGGGGACATTGTTGGCCACATCCGCTTCTCGGCCATTTTACAGAGGTCCAAAGCAGTCTTCGCAACGGATGCCCAGCCTTTCTTCATTGCGATCTCAAAGATGGCGCGCAAGATACGGCCAGCAGATTGCGTAACGTACACCATGTCGGCCATGAGCGCGAGGCCATCGAGCTTGAGGCGCGAGATGTATGCCTGTAAAAGGACATTGATCTTAGCGTGTGGTTCCTCAATGCTCTCCTTGACAGGGATTGGTACTCGGCCCAGCAGCTTAGCCAATTCAAGCTTCTCATCCTGTCGAACTGGGATATACTTGAATTCAGCACTGAGGGCGAAGACACGGAAGAGCTCGATCGTGGTGATAGAAGGCTGGATGAGGTTGTTGTAAGTCTCCATAGAACCGAATGTGATATAATAATGCGAAGCGATACGACCAAGCTCAGTTGACTGGAGCTTTCCAGTCTTTTCATCATACTTGATAAGATTTGACTTTCGCAAAACCATGGCGGCAGAATGAATCAAGTCAACTCGCTTCTGCTCAAGAGCCACATCATCTTCGTACTCTGCGCCAACCTGGTAAAGTCCAGGCGAGCGAAGCATTCTGACGAAGAGGTATGTGTAGCCCAACCACTCAACGCCCTCATCACGAGTCCTTACGTTGCCAAGGACAATTTCGGCATTCAAGTTGTCCACCAGCTTGCTGACAAACTGACTCTCGATCGGAAGCTGCTGATTCAGAAGTGAGAGATAGTATTGCATTTCACTCTGTGTCGTAATGATGATGCCTTCTCCATAAGTATCGTATTGTGGTCGGCCTGCACGTCCAAGCATCTGAAGGACATCTTGAGGGCTGAGCTCAACCCAACTACCCTTCTCGGGGGAGTACACCTGTGTTCCCTTGATGACAACTGTATGGGCAGGCAAGTTCACACCCCAAGCCAGCGTAGCAGTACACACCAGGACCTGTATAGCACCATGGGCAAAAAGGTTTTCAACATCTGTCCTGTCAGCTCGGCTCATACCAGCATGATGGATGCCGAAACCATATGGCAGAATATCCTTGAGGTCTTGGTCGGTTGCCTGGGAAGACGCTTCGTTGAGGACTTCACGGCTACCAGCATCGTGACGAAGGATCTGGTTGATTGTGTCTGACTCGAGAGCCTTATCGCGGATGTAGCGAGCAGTCTTGGCAGTCTCTTTTCGGGAATGCACGAAGATAAGCATCTGGTTACGGTTTGTGCCCACATGCTCGATCACCTTGTTGTAGCAGACATCGTTCATGGTCTTTAGCTGCTTGATAGGTTTACGGTCAGTGACACCAACAAACTCCTGTCGCAGAGGACAGGGTCGGAAAGATCCATCAAAGTGGAAGAGACCCTTCTTCGTGTCCACCCGTAAGAAGCTCGCGACATCTTTGTAGTTGGGCAGTGTGGCAGAAAGACCAATAATTCGAACTGGCTCGCCGGTTTGTTCAGTCTTGCGGATGGTTCGGCTGACAATGCTTTCTAGTACAGGGCCACGGTCGTCATGGAGAAGGTGGATTTCGTCGATGATGATGAGGCGCACGAGGTTGGTGTAGGTCAAGTCATTGGACTTTCTGGTGATGACGTCCCATTTCTCGGGGGTTGTGACGATGATCTGCGTCTCGGCGATTTGTTGCTTGGTAAGTTGACGATCACCTGTCAATTCTGCGACTCGAATACCATAAGGTTCGAGCCTACCACCCAGATTGCCGACCTGTTCCTGAACAAGAGCCTTCAAAGGAGCGATACAGACGATCTTAAAGGCGTCTAGATCAATATCGCCGGTCTCAGGGTTGCGATGTTTTCCAATCTCCCGGAGAATAGCGAGCATACCAACATTGGTTTTTCCACTACCGGTAGGAGCACAAACAAGCATGTTTCCATCATCGTCGAATGCTGAAGGATAGCACTTGGACTGGATCTTGTTCAAGGACTGGTTCTTACTAAAGGGGTTTCGTGACCACTCTGGCATATCAGAAATGGGTATCAGGACATCGCCGGGCTCATTGCGTTTTTTAGGAGTAGGGATATGAATTTCTTCATAGCCCTTGAACGTCCTCTTGGTTGAGCCTTCTGGTAGCCGGACCTTGGGGTTTGTCATAAGGTGATTTCCTTGATCGAAGACCAGATTATCGAGGTTGATGAGCTTTCGAGGCTGAAGCCCGCCGACAAGCTGGCCCTCGGCACGTTCAACCTTGGGTCCATCTGCGGTAAAGGAGGCTGGGACATCGATATCCATCTTGATATCAATCTTACCCCTCTTGCCCTCAGCAGTGTCTTTACCATTGAGTTCATTGAGAATCCATTGGAGACCCTCTGAGACCATTTCGCGCTCAACATCAGCACGCTCTTCGGGAGTCTGTGTTCGTGCTAATGTTGTAAGCCAGAAAACCTTCTCCCTGTTCTCAACAAGCTTCTGGACCAACTCATGGTGCTCGTAGTCGAACAGCTCCATGAGATCATTCTCAACATCACGTAAGGACTTTTCCTCGCCATCCTCACCAGGTTCTCCTGACAGGATCTTCATAGCCTCCTTTGTTTTGTCGCTTTGCTCATGAGCGTCGGGGTATAGTGTGCCGATTTGCCGTTGTAGCCAAAATGTATCGATGTCTTGGGCTGGTATGCTATGCTTGTCTTTCTCGTCTTGTTTACCACCTGAAGGCGCCGAGTCGAGAATCATCTCATCCCCAACATCAGCAACAGCATCTTCTTCCTTGCCTTCAGCACTCTCTGCCTTCTCTTTCTCTTCCTCCTCTTCTTCGTCCTCTGAAGATTCGTCACGGACTTCATGAACAAGACCCCCTTCGTCTTCGTCTTCGTCTTCATCGAACGCGACCGCGACGCCCTGGCGCTCGTCTATTTCAGCATCCTCGCCGTCGGCGCCACCCATTGCAACGTCCTCGTCCTCGTCATGGGTGTAGTAATCTGTGATCTTCTTGCCGAGGTTCACCAACTCATTAAATTCCTTGGGGTTTAGTGTCACACCCAAGATATCGTCGATTTCCCTCTTTTTATCCAGGTCTTTCATATCATCATCCTTCAGAAATTCCAGAGCGGCATCCGCTGCGCTACGAACCATGTCGTGGGGTACGTCGCCCAGAGTTTTTGCCACCGAGGTAAGGATGAGATCGAAAGTCTGTCGCGTCGCTGCTGTTCGGGGCCGGTATGTGATGCCTTCCACCAAAGTTTCGTTGGCGCCGAGGATACCTGTCGATTGAGGCGCCTCTGCCTTCCTTTTGCGCTGTTCTCGTGCCAGAATATCTTCGCCTTCTCTTAGGCTGCCTCGCTCGATCTCGGGGAGTCCAGGTTGTTTCTTCGGTTTTGGCGCGTCATCGCGTGCAACTCGAGCACCCATATCTCGAATACTCAAGCGGCCGGCCAGCGACTCTGGATCACCAGTAGCCTCATCGGTTCGTCTTGTAACGAATCGACGATCGGCCTGGAGAACCAGGTTCGACATAGCCGAGTACTTGTACTGCGACACATCTCGATTTGCGTCGGACATGATGGCTAAACTAATATTATGTTGTAATTGATAGAGAACGTCGATGTTCTCGACAAAGCCCGGGGCGCTTGGCACTTAAATAACCATGAGTTTGCCACCGACGCGCTGAATTCAGATAGACAGCCGTTGCCTGGGTACGTTGTAGTCTGCGATTGGTGCGCAGTCGTTTTGAAAAGATTTGTAGTTGTCTCAAGGTTTGGAAGTTCAAGTCGCGATCGTAAATTTCGGATCTCAGCCTAGCAGGCTACTACGCTAGGCCAGGTTCGGATAAGAGCTTGTGTGGCGCAAATGCATATGGGCCAGAGCTAAGGAGTACGGAGTACTCTCATCATTTATGCTTCGTCATAGATTTGATTGATTATAAGTCTATAAAGAGAATGATTTCGGCGTATAGACTCTGATTGTAATGTAAAGAAATACTTTATGACTGTAATTTATTATGTAGTGACCCCGTTGTTGGTCCATGGGAAACACTAGCCACACTTCAGCACAGTCTGAGCTGCCCATGGACTAACATATTTCGTCTATTTACTTTCACCGAGACCAGAGCAACAAACCTAGGCCAGGGATTTCTTCACCGACAAACTATGATTCACAATGGCAAAATCTTCTGAGACCGCTGAGGCATTTCAGAAGACACTTGATCCATTTATCAAGCCACGGGAACAAGTGAACTACATTCGGCGAGTTTTGGCTCTTCATCTCGGAACATGTTCTCATGATGGCCCAGTTAAACAGCCTGTGTCTTTGGCAGATCCAGCTCGCGACGTAACTCTGGATTCAAGTTCGAAGGGAATCTACAGGGAGTACATTGAGGCTCTAAAGGCAAATGTTGATGCCCGTCGAAATTACGAAGATGCTGCCCAATCTAATCTTCCCGCCTCGTCATTAGCCAAAGAGTTCTCATCCAGCAATGAGCTACTGGAAGAGCAGGTCTCACTTCTGAAGCTCCAGGCGAAACAAGCGCGACTTACAGCCGTCCAAACTCACTTGGACTCGCTCATGCAAAAGCCAGCTGCTGCTCCTGAATATCTGGACCCTGAAGATGTTTTTCATGATGCTACCAGTCTACCGAGTGTTCCAAAAGAGGTGGTGAACAGTCTTGTCGCACAACAGAGTGTCAAGAAGACGGACCTGACAGAACAAGTGGCACAGCTTGAAAAGACGGTCTTGAGGGCTAAACTCCTTCTGCGACGAGAGGAGCAGTTACTTCGAGAAACAAGAGCAAATGCTCAGAGCATACCAGATGTCATCAGCAATGGGATCAGACTACATGCTCTCAACACAACAAGGAATGAGCTTATCAATTGGATTGAGACAGAGTTGAGCAAGGCATCGGGGGATGAGGACGGGGATGAGGACGGCTCCAAGGGGCATAGCCAATCAACAGCGGACCAAGCAACGATAAACGACCATCTCAGCAACATCAAAGAAAAGTACGCCACTTATCTTGCAACGAGGCGGTCCCTCCTCGCTTCTGCTGGTGAACGATTCGAGTCATCGGCTGTTCCTGTTCTGGCACCCTCCTCCACCAAGCAACAAATCGAGGAACCAGAACCTGCATCAAGTACCTATCTCCTGACCCCATACATCCAGACTCTACTTGCCCTTTCCAAAAAGCAGAGAGCCATGATAACACAAAAAGCACATGTAAATACGACACTCGGGAAAGAAATCAAGGATAACTGTCAGTCGCTCAGTCATTTGGAAGAAGAAAGTCAACTGCTTCCATCTCATTCGGTGGCACCAACGTCTCGGAGGAGGTCTGGACTGGGAGAGTTCCTTGCGTCAGACGAACGCTCAGGTCTGACAGGCAAGGTACAACCTTGGGTTCTCGCTGCAGATTCGGCCAAGATTACTACGCTAGAAAATGTGGCAGAGCAGATTGAAGGTGGACAGCTTGCGTTGGAAAACTCAATGCAGACTCTACAAGAGATTGACCAGCTTTTGGGTCAGGACGAGGCGGTTGAGGAAGCAGAAACACAGACCGATACAACAGAGGATGACGTTTGGCTTGAGGCAGGTCCCAAATCCCCAAGCAAGGCGAGAAGGCATACAGAGAAGAGAATCACAGAGCCGAAGGATGCCTGGTCTAGTCTGCAAGGTAACCTCGGATTAATTGGCCAGGGAGACGCAGCTCAGGATTAGAATAACAGCGACAAGTACAATAGATGTCCGGTGATATCGAGCCAGTTTAAAACGCCAACCCGTTTCTAACCATGACTCCGTCCCTCATCTCTTGATGCAGCACACTAGATACAGAGCCGATAGTTTACTTCTTCGACATGATAGTCGATATCCTCACTGACAGGTCGAGGATAGAGAGATGCTCATCTGCTCCATCTACTAATCGCTTGTCAACTTCTGAGAAAACCAACACGATCTTGTTTTTCTGTGCATCGGGTATCGTCTCGTCGTATGTTAAGGTTTGATAGAGCTGTCACGGGACTTATCAGCAGCAGTCCGGTGATACAAAGGATGAAACTTACTTGGTTGACTACTTGACCTGCGCTCCAGCCATCTGCAACTAGTTTCTCAACGACGTCCGAAATGATCTGGTAGGAGGATCCTGACTTCTTCGGACGTATTGCTTTGACGAGATCATCGATGGTCGTGTCCGGAATGACACCAGCGATGTCCTCAACAATCTTGACTGTGACCGCCTTCTTGTCCACATCCATCACCTCGTCACCCTCACCCTCAGCCTCAGCCTCAGCCTCCTTGTCGGGGGCATTGGCGCTAACTAGTCGAGCAGCACTTTGCAAGAAAGTAATGGCTTTTCGAAGATCACCCTCGCTGCACTTGATGAGTGCATCAACAGCGCCGTCCTCGAGTGGCACGCCCTCCTTCTCTGCAATCTCCTCCAGTCGCTTCTTTGCATTGCTCTGATCGAGACTCTTGAAACGAAATTTGCTGCATCGACTAGCAAGCGGGTCGATGATTCGAGTCACATAATTGCAAATGAGACAGAATCGAGTAATCTTGCTATATGTTTCCATGGTTCGTCGCAGTGCGCTTTGGGCATCTTGTGTCATGGAATCGGCCTCGTCGAGGATAATGATCTTGAAGGGAGGGCAAGGGTATTTGTCCTTGTAGCCGGGGGCCGGGTTGGTCAATTGCATTCGCGCAAAGTTCTTGACCTTTTCTCGGACGATAGAGATGCCACGCTCGTCGGAGGCGTTGAGCTCGAGGACTCTCGACTTGATCATATCGGGACCGTATAGTTCCTTGGCGAGTGCCAGAACTGTCGAAGTTTTGCCTGTCCCGGGAGGCCCGTAAAACAGCATGTGAGGGAGCTATGAAGTATTAGTATTGAAGCTTCTTGCAGTTCAGAGCAGGGGGGTATTGTACGTTGGAGGACTGCAGTGTCCGTTGCAGCACATCAACGGTATGATCTTGAGCAGTAACATCGCTGAGGGTCTTTGGCCGGCTGTTTGTGTTAAGCCTCGAGCAATATATTGAATTTCGAGTTTCACGTACTATTTCTCGACCCAGGGTTGAGTTCGAGCATTTGAAGGTTTATCTTGCTTCTGGTCAGCGTTACCGTTGGCTGCCGCTGCTGCCTTTCTGGCCTTGAGGTCAAAAAAGCTAGCCATCTTGGTCCAATTATATACTGGCTTGTCGGACTGCCTGTGGCCGAGCTTGTAGGTGAGGGCGGAGGATATCAGCGTGCGAAATGGTGATATAAAATCACCGACTTGCTTTGATGGGAGCTAAGGGAAACCAATTTACGCGTTAAAGAAACGCGCAGCGCGTCACCATTGGCAACCACAGCCACAGCACTTCCGTAAGGCAGCACCCAGCCAGGCCCACCTCTTTGAGCTCCCGGGTAAGGTACTTAGGTACCTAGTTCTATGGATGGTTTGATGTAAATGGTCATTGTAGGCGCTCAGGATTTCAAGTGTGCATATGCATTTGCTACTTACAGTTTTGCATTTCTTATGGGCATTTCTTTTACTTTCCTTTCATTCAGAAGTCAAGCGAAACAATGTACAAACAAGAAGCCATGTTCTTGCAACGTGTTTTACACACTCTGTATTCTCTGGCTCTCACTTAGATTCCATGCAATCAACCAAATACCCAGGCATATCGCATAACTTCCCTAAAGAAGAGGGAGGGGAGAGAGAATCAGAAGAACCAACCGGAATGATTAGACTTGGAAGTTGGCGTCAGTTTTCACTTATCCCGTTATTTGTTAGGATACGCGGCCTTGACCAGCAAACCCATGATATATCTCAGAGACAGCTAAAGCTCGTTCCAGCAGACAACGATCCACCTTGCACGATGATGATTACCTAGGAACGCTTGTCTAGGAAAATGCAAGACACTGAGCATAGCCACTTATGGTAGTACTAGGTAAGGTAGGTGCTGGATTGGGGTTTACTTGATGTGGGAATCACAAATATTTATCCTGATTGCTGTAATAATGGCCGTAAATAGCTGCGAAGTAGAACAAAGTGAATGATGGCAACAGCATTTCATTAACACATAGCAAACATCCGTACTCACCTTTGGTCACTTCACTTACCTTTTAGTACCTTCATATAGAGGCAATAAGGGTCGTCTTTGGGTTCAGAACTACCTTAGGTAGATAGGTAGGGCATTAATAGGCTGGTTAAACTTTTGTTGTCTGTTTGATAGGTGGTCTAGTGGTCAAGCTATGAAAGCTGCCTGCCAGCCCATATGAGCTTCCCGCCTCCCCCACTTTCCTCCTACGGTCTTAATGATTGATACCTGCTCACACTTGGAACCTACCCACCTCGAGACTCCAACGTCTACCCTTACATTACCTTACGTTATACTTCACCTCACTTACCTTTACCTTAGTAACTTGACTACCACCACCCAAAACTTCAGAACTTCACACCAATAACCTCACACTAGGAAGCGACTTGTCCATGTGCGTCGCACTCTGCAGTCAGTGCTCGTCCTCAAACATCAACATTTAGACTGCAACATACGAGGCGCCATGGACCAGTCTATCATTCGCATCTCCAAGGTTCGCTGCCCCGCATTCGCTGGCATTCCCATCCCTTCGTTCACGATTCCACCTTTGAGATACTAACACTATGCCAAGGAGCTGGGTGACATCCAGAAGAACTGTGACTTGTGTATGTCGCTTCTGCCAAATGGCATATACCACGCATTCGAAAGAAGAAACTGACCACGCGACTGCCTTTTATTACAGCGCTCGCCGTAGCATGTCGCGACATCGATGTTCGCAATGTAAAGGCCCTGATCATGGGTCCCCATGAGACTCCCTATGAATTTGGGTTCTTCGAGGTATGTCGCGAGCGCTGCATTTATCCTTGTCTACGTGAAGATAGGCTGATTCAACTCAACAGTTTGCCATTCGGTTCCACAAAGGTAAAGCCCCCCCTCCCCCCGTACCAGGACAAAGCTTAGTCTCATCTTCGGTGACAGAGTATCCTTCCAGATCCCCGAGTGTAATCTGTGTCACCACAAACGGGGGACGTTGTCGCTTCAACCCCAATGTATACAGCAACGGGAAAGTCTGTCTGTAAGTAATCAGACATTGCTACTTCACTATACTCATGCGCTAATACGGTCAGATCAATTCTAGGGTATTATAATTGTGTCAAAGATTAGGCGGTTGAACTGACAATGGCTAGAACATGGCGTGGTGAGCGTGGAGAGGAGTGGTCATCTGCGCAAGGACTCGAATCAATCCTATTATCCATCCAAAGCCTCCTATCATCTAACCCCTACGAAAACGAACCGGGCTTCGAGGATGCCAATGATGAAAGCGACAAGAAAAACCAGAAGGACTATATCCAAAAGGTCTGTTGCCATTTCAAATTACAGGAGAACCCCCCTAACCCTGGTAGATTCGACACGAGACACTACGTATCAGTGTCATCCAACGTCTGGAAGGCTATCTCGGAATGAGCACCAATGGCACCCAGTTGCACAGTCTTCCAGGACCGAATGAGATGGATGATGATGACATTGACGAGGCTACCGTCCCCTTCGAGCCTTTTAGAGATCTGTGCAAACGCCGCTTTCTTTGGTATTACGAATCATACCTCGCTGCGATCGAAAAGGGCAAATCAGAGACTAAGCCCAACCAGCCTTTTACAAGAATGCCGTTTGAGTCGCCAGGAAACAACTCAATGGATGGGAAATTCAATTATCCCGAGCTCAGCAGCCGCCTGCATGCCATCAAGGCTGCAATCGACGCGGAGCCTGAGAAATGGGCCGCTGAGGGCCTAGAAGCTAAAAAGAAGGAGACAACTGTTGCTGTTAACCTTCAGCATCAGTTCGAGCAGGTTGTCGAAGTATTCAAGCGAGGAGATATGCCGCATGACGTTTTTCTCGAGAACGAGAACCCCTTCGTCTGGGTCATAACCTACTTCGGACGCCCTATGACCAACCTCGACGGTGGTCTGTTCAGAATCAAAATGAACTTCAGCGTCCGTTTCCCCGAAGAACAGCCTCGTGTCAAGTTCGAGACTAAGATCTTTCACCACCACATCGCTGCAGATGGTACAGCATGCTACACCCCGAACCCTATGAAGAGGGAAGATGTACGATCCCATATTGATGCCATTTTTGCGATACTTGAAGATGATGAGCCGGCCTATGACCCACGCAAAATTGTGAACCCGGAAGCGACCAAAATGTACTGGGGAGGAAGCCCAGACGACAAGAAGAAGTACAACCGACGTCTTCGCCGATCCGTACAGCAGAGCATGGAGTCAGTACCTACTCAAGATCCTGCAGTCATTCTACGTGCAAGCTAACCGACATTAACAGGGACTTCCCAGAGTAACTCGCATGCTCCGTCAGGCTTAATATTAGGGAATTTAGATGAAAACATCATGGGGCGTACTGGGCCAACATCAGGGGCATTGATCTGATTTACATGGCGTTGGGGCCTGTGGTTCATGCTGAAATGACATGGTCTGGGGATTGGACCATTTCTTTAAAATGCGGTTGACTTGATTTGCCGTGACGGGGTTGTGATGCGTGTGGCACAATCAACACAAGGCTACTAGACATATGAGATACCAAGTCACTCTATTTCCTTGCCCCAGTGAAAAGCTACCGATTTACTCTTGATTTTGGATTACGTGACCGCAGACCTTCCTATAACGAAGATGCTTTCTTCAAACACAAGGTTGCTTGAGAGGCTCAGATATTACACCGTTACCAGAATAAGTGATCGGCATAATTGTTTGCACTCTATGAAACGCCATCCATCTATCCTCTAACGCCGATATTTGAATATAATGTATCCATTGCATAAAGATTTCCGTCAAAAGACAATATTTCGAATCTGTGTATGCGATTTCTTTCGTAACTCATGGTGCCATCGTTTCTCATGACCTCCTACTCTTGGGCTTCTTGTTTAGACGCTCCTGGGTTGGGTTATAGGGCGCCGCCACACCTTGGTACCTCTCTTGCTTCCCTTCACCTCTGAATTCGTACATGCCGTTTGCGCCAATCGTTGCTGGTGTGCCCTGGTTGGGACGCGTGACTTGTTCGTTGTGAAGTTTGTCGAGGGAGTCACCGACCACAGCGTATTGTGACCAGTTGATGGGCGGGCAGCGAACCACATTTTGCGGCTGGGGGAGATTCGTCCATGCTGGTGGCTGGGCAGCGATGCGCTGCTTGGAGGACCCTTCACCGGGGTCTTGCTGATTGCCGCTCTCCTGACCGCTCATCGGCGTATCTTCATCGTCGCTGTCGCTACCGCTATCATCTGCAGGCGCGTTGATCTTGCCCGCGACAAGGTCTTTTATGAAAGCTTCAGGGTCCTGGACGGCTTCGTCTTTTGCACGATTGAGAACCTGGATGTCGGCAGTGGCGCGCTGTCGCTGAATTTGTAGAATGGAAATCGCCGACTTGAGCGCAATGACGTCCGGGTTGGAATCAAAGGCTATTGGTTGAGGTGCAGGCGGTGGTATCGCAGCCTGGTCCGGCTGTGAATGTGTAAGGCTTGGACGACCGCCGGCGCTTGCGGTTGCGCCTGTAGCCTCAGTCGCGGGGCGTTGGGTAGGACGCAAGGGAGGTGTGATGGGGGAAACAGGCGGTCGGGTCGGAGAAGGGGGGTTATTGCTGGGAGGGTTGTCGGCGTTGATTGTGAGGGCGGGCATGATCGAGTTGCGCCGCTGAAGAAATTGCTTTTGTTGACTCTGACGAAGGTGTAAGCTCTTGCGCAAGTTGAGCGTGGGCTATCTACCAGGCACCGAAGAACGGAGACGTCACGGGAGAGAGCTCCGGACGGCGGAGGAAGAAGCGTGAATAATCCAATAGGAACAAGGCCGTGGGACACAGGACCGAAAATAAGGGAAGTGAGAAGAGAAGTGGCCGGGACGGGATCGGGACGCTTGGTGAAAGCAGCCCAGGACATGGAACGGATGTCAGGGTCTCAACAAGGTAATCGGGCTGTCGTGACCCCTCTGAAGAAGCAGCTTATGGCGGGGTCAGCCAAGTCTGATTAACTAAGGTAAGGTAAGGAAAGGAGCGGCTTTTGGATGTAACGTCAGATGCATACATACATACCTATGTATGTACATACCGGTATGTAGGTAGCGTTCTATTTCTGTTGCGGAAGAATCGTGCAAGGGTTAACCGCACAGATACATATCGAGACCAAAGCGCATGAATGTGACGAGTAGGTTTGTTTCCAGAGAAAGCGCCAGGGCGTCTCCATTTACTAGGGCATCGTGAGGTTTCTAAGCGTCTCAACCTCAGCTCAGTGAGCCTGTGTCTCGGTGCATCAGCAAAAGAGTGGACCACAGCGACCTTAAAACCGTGATGATGGATATCCATGGATGGATGGCTAGGATGAACCCTGTAGAGAGATCTCCATAATTATTTGACGATCGGACAAGATCTCGCGCCAGCTCCGATGCGAGTAAGCACAGACCATCCTATAATTTGGCCATCTGAGACATTCACTTCACTTCCGTTTCTCCAAAGGCGCAAGCACAAACGAACAGGGACAAGCCGGCTCTTTTTGCTGCAGGGCACGCGCTGTCAGAGGGATATGGTCTTACAGAATAAAAAAAAGACGAGCTCTTGTCATACGTCTATTTGCGCCAAAGTGGAGTTGATACCACCAAGCTGCCCTAACAGGCTGAAATTGATTGTTATTCCCTCGAGACTCGAGAGATACAATGTCTCCGCCATGAAGACGTGAGTTGGGAAGCGATTTTTTGGCCCCGTTGACTGCGTATCAGCACAGACAGGAAAGAAGAATGAATAGCTTTAAAGAGTTGAATAAGGGAGGATGTCTGAGCACCCATGGAGGTCACATCGGAGGCCTTTCAGAGGTCAAAATGACTTGAGGTCTAAGGACGTGAGATTATCTGGTCGCTACATTTTGAGCACTTGGGCGGGCACTTGTATCTTCGCCTCTTGCCACGCTCAGCTCGATGGCTGGGTAGGTGAGGATGGGTGACGTTTCTATCCCCCGCGTACGAGCCAAGTCATCCATCCTGTTAGGTTCAACGTTGAACCGAGATTTGTCGATCATTTGGTCTCGACTCCCATTGTACCAAGCTCTCGGAAAGCCTCTGAACACAATGGGTCTCAGACATGCTGCCGCGTCCAGAAAGAGCTCCAAAGTCAGACTTCTGGCTTGATGCTTGAGCGCCATCTCAGCCTCTGTGCATTGGCGGCCTTGCGCTCAGCCAAGATGGCTTTGGCTTTGTCTTTGTGCGCGAGACACGGCATTTTCCAAGTCTTCGTAAAAGACGTTACTGGTAGTCAGGGGCATGGGAGATAAAAGTGGGAGACGATAAACTCTGCTGGGGACTTTGGTACTGTAGAGCAATCCGAAAATGTCTCCAGCCAACGGAGCACAACTCCGTTAGTGTCGTGCAGTAGTGAACTCTGTTAGCAAACACCATTATGAGCCAAGTAGGTACTAAGCTCGTAATTGATTTGCAGAGCAAGGCTCAACTCAATTCAGCATGTGCTTCATCAAGATGATGGTTGTTGACTTTTCAAAAGCTTGACAACCCGATCGACACATCGAGTACCATGAATACCCGCATGCCGCATAATTAATTGCTTTTTCTGTACCACTTGATCTAAGGTCCAGCCACCCACCCACCCAAACATCAACGTGAGATGCTGCAGAGTACGGAGTACATACATACAATGCTGTAGATTTCCGGTCTGGTTAATGATCGTCAGTAGAGGCGTTTAACACTTTTGGGCTATTAAAAAAAACGGTATCCTCGGGTTGAGAAGATAGTCTACACTTTGACGCCTTTTACTGAGACACGGCCTCGCAACAAGAACCAAATCAACAAACGGTGCCTCGGCATTTAGCACTAGCATATCATTTTCTTACAGGGCGAATTCATCTGTTGAACTCGCCGTCGAAGCCACCAACCCACAAACATTCGGAGACAGCTTCGACTACTGCAGAGACCAAGACAAAGCCACAAGGCCTCGCCGTTGTATCGTCCCGCAAGAGGGACCCCGGCTTCATAGCAACTCACATCCAATCAGAAGCCCAAGTGAGCAATTTTCGTGTTGGGGCCCTTCAGCTCGACATAGAACCTAGACCAAGATTGGATATCGTAGACCAGTTTGTGAGGGTGTGATGGAGTCGAGGTGACGCTGGAGGCTTGTGACAAGGATGGATGGATGAATAGGCGATAGGTAAGGTAATGCACGTCAAGTACCTCTGCTTGTACTATTGGACGCTGCCAAGGTTGATTATTGGTTTTCCTTCTTATGCTAGTGCTTTTGGATAGCTGAAGGGTATGTGACTCTGCAACTCTTACTTGAAATCCCCTCTACCCCGTGATTTTTATGACCATACCCTCCATCTCTCCGACTTGACATCTCCATCATCCATCACCCATTCTCTCAACCCGACAAATACCTCTTATAGTTTCCCTTGCCGCTCCTTTTCTTGTTTGTTCCTCTTCCAGAAGCAATAGTTCTATTTTACATTCCATCTATCCGGCGATCCTTTAGCTGCCGTCGGCAGGGCTTCCGTTTATGCCTTGCACGACTCGCGCACTTGCATCATCCTGCCACTACCGCCGTTGACGTCCAACGCCAAAGGTTTGGGGCCACACAATCATAGCTGTTCCATCTGTTCCTGCATTTGCCAGTATCGGATTTCAGAATTCCTGCCAAGGGGGAATACTCCTTACGACCTCGAGACCTCTAAGGGGCGACATCACCAAGATCACCAGCACCACATGGTTGAGGACTATGCCTAATCTAGACACGCTCGGCTTCTCAAAGTATTCATTTATTCAAGCCATATCCTGAAAATACCGGGTGCCATATCCTCCCTTCACAGGCCTATACAGGCTGTTGTATCTCTCAACCCGACCGACCGCTTGGCCTATATATCAAAGACCCTCCACTAATCCATATCATTTATCAATTTTCCAACTTGGCTGTTGGAATACACTCAGCTTGGTGGTTCTTACGAGCCTCACATACATCAAATCATGTCATCTTCTACCAGATCAGCCACAGACACACTTGTCAGTCCCAGGTCATCAGCTTTCATACCACGCCACCCACAATCTGAATATGACCCATCTCTCTGTGGAAACGATAGATCAAGGACTTCCATGTCATCAACAGACACGAGAAAGTCCAGAAAGGAGAAATCACGATGGTTCACTCAAGTCAAGGATTGGTTATCAGTGGCTGAGCCATCAGCGCAAGCCATGAAGGAACAAAAGAAGAACACGTACAGACGGCACAATATCGACATGAAGGATCCTCAAGCGGCAATCAAGCTGCATTTGCCTATTGGCAAAATACCCGACAACGCCATCACTTCGACAAGAGGACCCAGCCCCGAGAAGGCACTTGAGCGTGCACGGCAGCAACGAGAAGAGACGCAATCATATTCAGGTCTCAGTCAAGCGTCTCACTCGGTGTCGAGTAGTATCAGTACCATCCCCAGTGCCAAGGAGTACAACCCTGTCACTCCTTGGGATAATTGAGGTCAGAAGCAATATTTTTTTAATGGAGTAATGTGTAACGATGTATGAAATAAGGAGATTGGGATCTATACGCTGGTTAATTTCCTCCGTCGTAGATGCTGGAGTTTCATATGGAATGGGGTCAAAAACGAGAGATACAGAGATACCCTGTCATGATTGTGAGACGATGGATAATTCCTAGCGTACTCATTGTCACTCTTCAATTTGCTGCTTACGATACGGACTTAATAAATAGTTTTGGGCGTATGGCTTTGATGCCATTATTACTCTTGAGTTAAGTTGGATGAATTGTACTAAGAAGTGATAAATACTCTCAGAGACCTGGGAAATTAAGCACGAGTACTAAGCACCTCCGTATCCATCATCTCAGTCAATGAACGATATGAACGTCTCATAAACAAGAATTTAATTAAGTGTTTGCCGCCATGGACGTAGTAGAAACAAGGTGGACTTTGTGGTGAATTTATCTTGTGAGATATTCTTGATTATTGTGTTATGATGATGTTGTACAACCGTCATTGGGGACACCAACCTAGGTACAGGTGGAATGATTGCGTGGTAACTTGCAAGATGGCAAATGCCGACAAGACTCGGGCAGCAGACTGATTACATATCATTTAATACTGCCTTATTAAAGCTGTAGCAACAAGTCCATCATATGATCTGGAGCATGCATGTGATGATAAATGATGCACGGAACTTAAGGCACCTTTATCCTTCGCCAAGTCGCTTTATGGCGCATCATTGCGATCTTCATCCCTTCCGGTGATGGCTAACTCAATTGCTGCCCTGTTTTTGCAATAGGCAACACAAACTAACTACTGTAAGCTCTTGATCAAGTGGCCATGTTAAACCGCAATTGTTTTGGGGAAAAAGCCAAGCTTCAGCTCCAAGCTCTATCTCCCGGAAGCTTGTGTCCGCACTAGTACTCCCTGGTGAGCTTTTAACGATGATGATTGGCCACGTTGAATCTGGGAGCTGAAAAGGCTGGCCTATGACGTATTCTACTTTTTAGCCTCTTCATCATGGATAACGTTAGCAGCTGGTCCATGGGGTTTATATAGATAGAACCCAGGGGACAAGTTTGGGATTACTGGTAGAGGAATCATCTGAAATTGAATGGGCTTTTTCCCCGTGAATGGTGTATTGCATGTGTCACTAGCGATTGATTTCTGACAGAATAGTTCACTCATATTCACATCTTTCTCCCACTCACCTACATACACTCTTACACAGAGACCATCCATCAGCAGCAGAGGCCATCGATCAACTGAGAACCGCACAATAAACCCACTCCCACAATGCCCCTATTCTCATCCCCAAAAGACTCAAGCGAAGACAGACCAAACGGTACAAATGGATCTGCTCGTATCAACGACCCCGAGGAGGGTGAACAGGCTGTGCCAGATGAGCACACTCGACTACTCCCAAACCGCGTCAACTCAACTCAGCCTGGCCTACTTGCCCCCGATGATCCCGCAGTCTCGCCCTATAACCTCTGGAGCATCCGAGCTCTGCGATACTTGACAATTGCTTTTACCCTGGTAACGCTCGTTTGGTGGATTCTGCTTCTTGTCTCTACTTTTGTGACGCCCCCTGGCATTGGAACTCGTGGCAGCCCTTGGTTTGCTTTCGGATTCGCGACGTGGACACTTGCGAATCTCATCTTTACACTTCTTTTCTTCGAGGTGCCATCCAAGTCTGTCAGGATTCTTGCCATCTTCATTTCTGTAAGTCTGCACAACTGACACTACTGCATTTGGCCACGCTTACTGACGCTGCAGATAGGGCGTTATACTCCTTGATATGGTTCTCATCTTGTCTGTTCAAAAGACTCGATATGAAGAGGGCTGGGTCGGCGCTGCCACCGTCATCTGGGCACTACTCACCAGTCTCTGGACTCTGGTGGTTGATCGAACTGTCAAATGGGGCAAGGCTGAGGAAGAGGAACGCTTGACAGGCCGGGCTGAGACGAGACGAACCTTGTTCGAATGGTCTGAGGTCATGATTTCAACGGTCGCCTACGCCATCATGTCAGTGGCCGTATTCCTCATCACTTTAACCATTATCCTACGAGCCCTCGATGCTGGTGTGCCACATCCAGGAAAGCTGTATCCGGTTGATAACGGCAAATATCGCATTCATGTTTACTGCCACGGCAACAAGACTGACTCCAAGGGCAACGATCTCCCCACCGTATTGTTCGAAGCCGGGGAACGAACCGTAGAATACGACTTCTGGGGCTTCGCGGATAACGCCGTCAAGAACGGTTCCATTTCACGATACTGCTTCGCCGATCGACCTGGCTACGGGTGGTCAGATAACGCACCATCTCCATCATCAGCAGGCTTCGTGGTCGATACCCTCGGTGAGGCACTGGCTGGTGCTGGTGAGAGCGGACCATGGATACTCGCGAGTGCTGGAATCGGATCGATTTATTCAAGAGTCTTCTCAGCCCGCCACGGAGATCACATCAAAGGTCTGCTCCTTGTCGATCCCCTACATGAGGATCTTCTCGACGACGTTGCATCACCCGGCCGAGGATTCGTTCTCTGGCTCTGGGGCGTTATCTCCCCACTCGGCCTGGACCGAATCCCCGGTGCCATCTTCCGCGGACGAACAAGCCGCGACCGAGTATACGGACGATCGGCCCAGCAGAATGGCAAGTTCATCTTTGCCAAACTGCAGGAGAGTCTGGTCGCCGGTTCGTTCACACGACGAGATGCGCTGACCAGCCGTCAGATCCAGGACAAGGATACGCCTCTTGTTGTCATTAGCTCCGGAAAGCATATCAAGGATAGCCACACATGGGAGAAGAAACAGCGAGACCTGACCAAGTTGACCAAGAACCTCAAGAACTGGGACATCGTCGATGGAGCACCCCATGAGGTTTGGAGGACTCTTGAGGGCCGACAGAAGATTGAGAAGAGACTCAAGGAGCTGGTGCATGCTTGAAAATGCTGAAAATTCGATGATAATGTTTGAAACCTCGTTCAGATGCTACACACACAGCCGAGCCTGCACGTGCCTTGTCTATCAGCATCTGGAGACCTCGAGGATGATGCCAGGGTTGATATGATGCTCATGAGACTGGGGGTTGACGGGAAACTTGTGGAGCATTTTTCAAGGATCGGATTGACTGCGTGTAGGTATGTGTGCATGAGCAGCAACAATGCGCGACTTGGCTTTTCTGATGCACACCTGGAAACGAGAAAGAATGTTTTTATGGCCTCACTCTATTTTGTTATCACCGGCAATTAGCTATAGCATAGCATATATACGTACAACTTTAATTTATTTCATTAATCCAAATACCAATCTAGCGATATATAACGTGAAGCCAAAGGCTGGCAAGCAAGATGACACAACAAGAGTGTTTTGATTTACAACTAAGGTAGTTAGGTATTGCGTCACAACATTTCAGTTTATCGCTTTGACACTGGCCTCAATCTCCAGATACCGATGCTACACACACCATCAAGGCAATTACCATAAGATGGCCATCCACCTCCATAGAATATAACCCTCTTATTCGACTTCACACATTTTCTGTACAGTTGTCTAGTGCATGGCTTGTGTTGGCGTTCCTTGGACGTGGCCCCCCTAATCCTCCACACCTCCACGTGATAAGATCTTCATCATAGCAATTTCCAATACGGTAAGGTTATTTACAGCAGCGTACTGTGAAAGAAGGAATCTGACTGTGCTTTCATCGATCCTCTAGTGAGACGATAAATCTCCTCTCCCTCTTATGTCTCTCTGCTGATAGTTAGCCTGTTTCGTTTCCGGGCTTGAAGGGCGAACCTGGGGATTGGAATGACCTCACCGTCCCTCAAATGGTGAGAAACAAGGTAGTGCTGGTGTTGAAGAGACTAACTAATAAAGCAATAAGCCGTGCTATGTCCATTGCACAAGCAGGGCCAGCTTTGACCATTCACCTACCTAGTGCTGCAGCTCCCAGTTAGAGGCTCAGGCTGACTTCAGGCGGAGACATTCCCAGCAACGCCCAGTGGACAAGCATGGGTTTAGACTTGTCACTTTCTGAGTCAAGGATCATAGCTACTGTACCTACAGGTCCTACAGTAACCTAGTCGAGAGGTGGTGAGGCATGTACTGTAATTTCTGACTCCATATTGAAAACGACACACACGAAGTTGCTTGAGTGACATCCTTGGGGATGGACCCTAATATTTGCTGACGATATGGCATTGTTGTTTCTGGCCCCTCCTCCTTTTGTCTTCTTGTTCTTCTCTGAGAAACATCCAGCGGTTGAAGGGGGGGAGGACTGTAGACCTGGAAGCAAAAATAGTATCTATGAACTGCCTTGAGTGTGATATGTTTGTACAGAAAAAGTGCCTAATAACGACCCAATATCAATCCTTCAAGGGCTGTGCTGGCGGAGACGTGCATAGATGTAGCTACACCTGCACCTGAACATGGAAGTGAAGGATGGAAGCAAGATTCGAAACAATGGATTCACCGTTTATTTTTATTCTAGTGTGAATGGATCTCACCAAATCTCATGTTCCTCGGATTCAGACGTGGATCCTCATCGCCTGGAAATTGCAGTAAATTAATATTTCGATGTATTCAAAGGCCCCTAATACAAACAGGGCCCACCTGGACTCCATCCCCCATTATAGCCCACCAGCATCTCACATTTCGTTCGTTGGACTGTGTCAAGCCCAGCATCTGCATAAGGCAACGGTCCCTTGTATGCGCACGCACGCATTGGCGATTGTCATCGACTCGATGCACTTTTGTTCCTCGACTGGGTCTATGAACCGAATCATTCTTTCATCTTCTCATGTGCTCGAATCTCAAGTCCACACCCTATGGCTACAATCTGTTGGACCGTAGCTGATGCTGCTATCCGGTCGCCCAGGTACTAGTGCTCAGTTTGTCCCTCCTGAGACCATTTTTAGTTAGCCTCGTCCCTTATTTGGAGCTGATCTGGCGTTGAATCTGCCGCCCAGTCTCATCTAGGCACTGTACCAATAGCCGCCCCTCCGCCAAGGTTGCCTCCACTGGTACCCGACCTTTGCCCCTAGTAGTAAATGTGTAAGGTAGTAAGTAGAGTAAGGTCCTGAATGTCCTGGTCCAATGCTTCAATCCAAAAGTATCTGACCTCTAATCCCCTATTGCAGCACACGCTGGAGGTACCTCTTCTCTAGGCGTCTACCAGTAGGTAAGGTATCCTTGAGCCCTGGGCTCTCCACCACAACTGCCCTCAGCACCCCTACCGCCAGGCGCCTCCTGCTCTGCCGCTACCAGTACCTCCATATTCTACTCCATACACCGTATCCATACCTCTCTCACTTTACATACCTACCTTACCTACCTTACCTTATACTCTCACGACAGGCTTCGACTTTTATCTCCCACGCTCCTTCATCCCACGCTGCCGCAGACGCGCTGTGCCGCGCTTGTATCGATCGCATCTTCTTCCGTTGTCTCTTTTTCCTCTTCTCCGCTTCAGCCTTACCTGTCTAGGTACGGTACGGTGCAGTACCTGCTCCAGCCTCACTTAAGGTACAACTAGGCTAGGTCGATCGGGTCTTGGTTGTCTTGTGCCGCACCACACTGCATCGCTTCCTCGCTGCCACCGACTTGCTCCTCCTGCCGCCTCTCATCATCCCAGTCCGAACTGGGTGGGCTTATTGTTCGACTGTCACGCGAACACCAGATAGTGCTCGATATTTTCTATCCCTCGAACGATACAGCATCTCGCCGTGTTCGATTAGTCGCCCGACTTGGCCAATTGGCCCTGATCAAGTCCGTGTTGCTGCCGTCGTTACTTCCCTCTCAGCTGGTGCTGATGCCGACCGCTGCAAACGCCTGTCGACCCGTGCTGGAAATTTGGTCTCGATAGGCCATTCGTGCTTGACGGGTTTGGAGCAAGGAGGGGGAATTGTGTTATAGCGACGTCCTGCATTGCTTTCACGATGGCGTCGAGCTACGACGATGCCATGCTCGGTGAGCATGGCCATGGCCATGGCGACCACTCCCACGATTATCACGCCCAGGACATGCCCCCGCATGCCGATTCAAACTGGCAGAACGGTGGTCAAATCTACAGGACTCGCACACCCGACAACGGCAACTATCGACCGCGGCCACCCGCATCCGCCCCAGGTACACCGAATCCCCCAGGATGGGCTGAGGACCAGCCGCCCCGCAAAAGTGCTGAGCGGAACAGATCGCGAGGTCGAAGTGGAAGATCCGCCAGCGGCCAGACAAGGACGTGCCAGGCGTGTGGCGAGCCCTTGACGGGTCAGTTTGTGCGAGCTCTTGATGGAACATTTCATCTTGATTGCTTCAAGTGCCAGGTGCGAGCCCCCAGGCCGGCCCTGTTCTAATCGACCACGGTCAGATACTAATCTTTGACTAATAGGATTGCGGGGAGATTGTGGCCTCAAAATTCTTCCCTGCCGAAGACGAAAATGGCCGGGGACAATATCCTCTGTGCGAAACCGATTACTTTCGTCGACTTGGCCTCCTCTGCTACCAGTGCGGGGGGGCGCTCCGCGGCTCCTATATCACGGCCCTAGACCGAAAGTACCACGTCGATCATTTTACTTGCTCATTATGTTCAACAATATTCGGCGCTCAGGATAGCTATTACGAACATGACGGAAACGTCTACTGCCATTATCATTATTCTACACAGTTCGCGCAGCAGTGCAATGGCTGCCAGACAGCCATTCTAAAGCAGTTTGTCGAGATCTTCAGAAATGGCCAAAACCAGCATTGGCACCCCGAGTGCTACATGATTCACAAATTCTGGAATGTGCGGTTAGCGCAACCTACGGACGCGCGACCTGCGCTCGAAAGTTCGGACGATGCTGCGGGTAGAGACCTAATCCGTGTGGAGGAAGAGCGCATGGAAGAGAAGGTGTTCCGTATATGGAGCGTCCTGTCGACTTTCGAAGAGTCCTCTGCAGCTTGCATTTCTGACATGCTGCTTCATGTCAGCAATGGCTCATATGTTGAGGGTGTCTTTGTTGCCAAGCGCTTTATCTGGCACGTTGAGATATTGTTCCAGTCAGCAGATCGCCTAGATGAGACTATGGTCGGCTTGAACGAAAAAGGTACAGCCTCAAACTTTGAATATGAAATGCACGAGATCTGACTTTCTGCTTAGGGATGTCATACGGGCGAGAAGCCAAACTATTATGCAAGAAGATCGTTTCCTTCTTCTCTCTCCTTTCCAAGACACAAGACAACGCTACTCACAAACTCGGGGTCACACAAGAGCTGCTGTCCCTCGTCACAGGTCTTGCCCATTATCTCAAACTTTTAATTCGAATCTGCCTTCAGGGTGCCCTCCGTCTCGAGCGCGAAGCTAGCGCATCCACAGGCCTGTATCAGTTCCTGGACGATTTGAGCGACCTTGACGCAATAAAGAACGATGACGGTCAGCTGTCGGTGACTGCAAGCGGCGGAAAGCTCTCTGCCAACGACTCTGACCACTGCTCTCTTTGCCACAGGTCTGTCGAGGACGAGTGTGCCAAGAATGGCGACCTGAGGTGGCACCTGAACTGTGTTAAGTGCACGAGGTGCGGGCGAGATGTTGGACGGTCGTTACAAGAGGCTTGTCTCAACGCATTGGATCGAAAGATATACTGCACCAACTGTGCTGGAGCCAACGCTTTACCACTCGAGCACGTCTCAAAACTGCAGCAATATGTTTTTCTACTTCGAGTCGCCTTGGCTCGGCTGTTGGACATTCTGAAAGCTAATGGAACACTCCCGCGATCCAAAGATGACAACGATAATAACGGGTACGGTACAGGCGATGGTCAGGGAAGTGACCCGAGGTCAAGAGGAGGAGACTCACAGTCACGTGGACCCGGTGGCAGCAAACGAGAGTCGTCTTATGAGAACACTCTTAATGATGTACGCAGGCTACGCAGTACGCGACTGGATAGGCACCTGTCGTCTAGTGCTCGACAAGCGCGAAGCTCTCGAGTGATGGACACGGATGGCAAGGGCCCTCGCCCAGGTTCGTCTGGTGATGCTGGGCAGGGCCACGGTGCACAAGGCTCGACCGACATTATGTTTGGACAAAATGATGGTATCACTTTGGATGATATCTCAAGGATAGTTGCTGTCGAGCAGTCTCGAGATCTGCAGCAGAAAGCACCACAACCCTTTCAAGATCGATCGCTAGATGCATCTTCCTCGAACCAGGGTCATTTGCGGACGCAGTCAGCCGACCGAGAGCGCACCGAAACAGTGCAAGAGCGAATTGGGCGAAGATTTTTCTCTGAACTCTCTGGTCTCGAGTACTTCAACGTTCGCCATCTTGCCGTTCTCACCATGCAGCCCATGATTGAGCAAGAATTCTCACTGGAAGAACTACTGAGCTTCATTGAGTCGCGTAAGCAGGGGGCGAGTATCTGGAAGAATATCGGAAAAGCCTTTAAGAATGATAAGAGCAAGAACGTCAAGAAAAAGGGGGTGTTCGGTGTACCTCTCGAGATAATCATCGAAAGGGATGGTGCGGAATCGACAGACGGTGTTGGTCCGGGCACGCTTCGAATCCCAGCTGTTATTGATGACATTGTATCGTCGATGCGTAAGATGGATCTCTCGGTTGAGGGTGTGTTCCGAAAGAATGGCAACATCAAGAAGCAGCAAGGCCTGGTGGATACCATCAACGCTGAAGGTTGTGACGTGGTCAACTTTATGGAACAGCCCGTCGTTCAGCTTGCTGCGCTTCTCAAACGTTACCTGCGAGATCTACCAGATCCGCTGATGACTCACAAGCTATACAGGCTATGGATCAGTGCAGCAAAGATTTCGGACCCTGAGAAGAGAAAGCGGTGCTTGCACTTGACCTGCTGTCTCTTACCAAAGAGCCACCGAGACTGTCTTGAGATTCTGTTCAGTTTCCTGAAGTGGGCTGGAACGTTTCACCAGCTGGATGAAGACCTTGGTTCCAAGATGGATACGAGAAATCTTGCCACTGTCATTGCGCCCAATATCCTAACAAATCCCAACAGGGCACCTGCCTTAGATAGTGAGGCTATGTACGTTATTGACGCCGTGGAGATGATGATTACACATATCGAGGAAATGTGTCAGGTAAGAATCGGCCTTCTTTAGGGTTGTGGTCGTTATGTTGACCTTTTCTAGGTTCCCGATGAGATCCTTGGCCTCATGAACGACCCTTATATCTTTACCAACAGTGGAGACCTCACGACGAAGGATATTCTGAAGCGATTCCAAGATCGACGGGGACAGATTTCCATTGCTGATGTGAACGAGGTCTACAACCGTCAGGATAACTCCACCCGACCACCAGCTCGGCGAGTAGAAACTGACCCAGCAGTTTGGCAGGGTGAAGCCACTGTTCGCACGATACAAGACCCTTCAATGCCTAACCCCAGCCATGGGCATGGAACTCCCCCGGCGCGGTTCCGAGGACGAAACGATCTGGGCAATGCTTCGCCTTATGGGGTCAACCAGTTCAACCAGTCGGACAGTCAGCTCGATAGCGCCGAGCACAGCAGGAGGCGAGAATGGCGTAACTCTGGTATGGGACGTCAAGGCAGCGGACTTGGTGTGTCCGGCAACTCATGATACTTGTCTTTTACAATGATATTCTTGATTACAGCTGGGCCCGGAAACGCCCAGCGTCAAGCTTCGTTTCGTTATTCTACATGCAGTTCAGGAGGTATGATTTGGGAGTAGAGAGTTATTTGCATAGTCGACGGCGTTTCTCTTCGCTTCTTCCTCAGACTTATATATGCTACCTATATCAGAGCATACAACTGTCGAACAAACAGGAAAAGAGCATTTTACCAATCACAAAACCCTTGGCTTTCATCGTTTTCTACACCACACGACACGACAAACCTGGTAGTTTTCTTTTTCTTTCTTCTAGGAAGCTGAGATGATGTTCTCGCTCCTATTACTATTCCCTTCTCGACACTCAACTTCATGTCATGTTCTCTTCGAGCTGCCATCACCTAAATAGCATGAGAGATACATGTCTGCCAATGCCGTCTTCTCTTGGGTTTAGTGTTTGTTCTTTGGGCAGGGGAAGGGCTGGAGGCCTATACCTTTTTTCTTACGAAACAAAAAGGAGCTCCAAGATAGGGTGTTGTTATGTTTTTTTTTTTCCCTTCTTTCTATCTACGGTGCTCTTTCTATCTTCTTCTATACCTGAGTTGGATGGAGTATACCATGTTAGCGGGTTGATTCCCATTGGAGTGTTGAGACGGGGCAAGGCAAGGCGAAGCGAGGCGAGATCAAGATGAAGAGGGTCATTGACTCCTCGTGCAAAATAAAAAATGCATGCGTGTGTGCTGGGTCAGATGTGAGGATGCAAACTACCTTAGTTTATGTTGGCTTCACTCTGGGATCAGATGGGACTTTAGTCACACATTTAAGTGATGACAAGCGAGATAGGAACAATAGATTATGTTCCATTTGGATACTGACGATTGAACGACTGGACTTTGGTCTTTCTATATACAGCTAGAATTATTCTGTTCAAATCATGGAATCTGGCGCTATATTATAAGACCCTATATTCCAACCGAACGCTAAGCTACTTTGAACAATGTCACGGTGGTGTGTCTTGTTGGGCGAGACTGAAAATGTACTTGAAGCTGAATCTTCGTAGACTAAACGATATATAATTAAAGATATCACATGTTGAATATTTGGGCCGAAATATGCTGTTCGTGGCCGGATATGAAGTTTTTACCACATTCGCCTCTCTCTCTCTCTCTTCCTTTAAATAGGAGCACGCTCTTATTCATTTCTCTCATTACTAGTAAGATCACGCCTTGGCAGCGGCAGCGGCAGCAGCCGCCTTGTCCTGCTCGAGGAACCAGTTCACGCCACGATCGATGCCCTCCTTCAAGGACCAGACAGGCTGGTAGCGCAGAGCACGCTTGGCCTTGTTGATGTTGTAGTAGCGGGTCATGCAGCTCATGATGATAGACTTGCGAGTGAGTGTGGGGGTATTTCCGAGAATGTTGGCGAGAACCTCGCTGACATAGCCGATGGCGATGCCGACCTCGCGGTTGAGACCCCAATTGCCTTCTGTACCCTTATCATAGCCGGCGGCACGCCAGATGGCACGGGCAAAGTCCCAGAAGTAAACAGGTGTGTCGTTTGTGATGAAGAAAGCCTCGCCGTCGACCCGCTCATGATCAAGGGGGATAGTGGGAGAGGCAGCGGTGGCGAGGAGGAGCTGTGCAGCGAGGAGATGGGCATGGGCTACATTGCCAACATAGGTGAAGTCGAAGAGGTTCTCGTTGGCGCCGACTTGAATTGTGTGCTTGCCGCGCTTGTAGGCGTTGAGAATGCCTGCGAGAGTCTGGACGTCGCCTTCGCCAAAGATACCGGCGGGACGGATGGAGGTCGTGAGAAGCTTGCAGCCCTCCTGGCGGTTGGCCTTGAGAACGATCTCTTCTGCTTGTGCCTGCGGGTAGTACCTTGTTAGCGAGACAGTCTGGAACGATCTGAGTGTGGCGTGAACAAACCTTGGTCTCTGAATAATACTCAGTCTGCGCCTCCCCGCGAATCAAAGGCCACCTCTCGTCAGCGTTAAGCAGATCAGTAACGTTGTCGCTGATGACACTGGCAGAGCTTGTGTACACGAGAACCTTGACACCCGTCTTTTGGCAGGCGTCGACAACAGCCTGTGTACCATCGACGTTGACCTTCTTGAACACATCATGTCCGATATTGGGGTTTACAGCAACAGGAGAAGCTGTGTGGATGACAACGTCGGGCTTGAGCTCCTCGAATAGAGATAGAAGCCTCTCGGAGTCGGTGATGTCGCATTCTCGGTACTCGGCCTTTGGATTGCGATTGCGCTCGCATCGTAAGTCGACGCCGATAGTGGCAGTGGTTGTCCATTGCTCAAGGGCCTGGTTGACAATGTGATGGCCTAGAAAGCCATTGCCGCCAATGACGACAACTCTCCCGAGAGGACCTCTAGATTTCGTCTTTTCAGCCATCGTCAGCGGTATGTGTCTGCTCTGCCTGCGTATGTTGTGAGAGTGCGGTAGCAGTAGGAGTCGAGGAGGTGGGAAGGGTAAGCCAGAGAGAGAGTCTCTAGGTAGGCAGGTTGATAATATCCTGGGGTACGACCACTGTAGGGATAGAGCTAATTTGGTGGTGAGAGCAGGGGTCCTCTTCTGTGTGGCTGATATCTTAGGCTAATGGGAATATCCATGGTGGGGGTTGTACTCCGTGGCACCTCCACAACCTAGGATGCCTACTGTAGCAACCAATCAGTGGATCAGCTCCTTAAATCTTCAGCGGCTTCATCAACTAAGTTACCTCTGTACGTCTACGGCGTGAATCGATGTCGTGTGTCACGAGACTTCACTTCTCCTCCCTCTCTCTCTCTCTCTTTACTCTCTCGCCTTTCCTAATTCCTTAGGATACCATAAGCACCCTTCTTGTTTCCTGTTCTCTTTTTGCCCACCTACAAATTCATTCCATATACCTTCACCCTTGTCTCACCTGGCTCGTGATCTCTTTTACTTGCTATTTTGGACCCCTTTGGATATAAACAACATCCAATATCGACGTTGGGAGCAACATTTCTTCTTCTCTTGAGAAACAGTGTTTTTGGGCGAGAAGCAGTCGACATGCTTTACTGGCATTCAAATCATGACAAGGAACAGCTCGGACGGGGTAGAGATTCTTGTCCACATCACAGCACCAAGTCGGGCAACCGATGATGTTTCATATCGACAACTTGCCCAAGCTTATCTAGCCTTTGAGCCTCACGGGCGCACGCAACTACCTGTGATAGAATCGCAGACAGCTGAGGAACAAGAGCGTGTGCCAGAAAGATATCAAGGGGCGCCATCGCCAAGTCAGACCAGGGCAACAACTTCGTTTGGACGATCATTTGAGATCACATCCCAGGATCTGAGTTTCGAAGGAGCTATAGACAATCGATCGTCACCATGTCTACAGCGTGAGGCATTGGCTCGGGGTGCGATCCCCTCATCAGGCCATACTGGTTTCGGGTCAATCAACTCCTGGTGTGCGCCTGCGAGTCAAATCAGTGACTCGTATCCTATGCCAGATGCTGCGCTCTTGGACGTTTCACCGTCACGTATACTACAGAGCTACGTCCGAAGAACTCAGTCATCGCAGGAACCATATTCGTCGCCAACTGCGCATAAGATGCGTCCTCCGGTACCAGAGTTTAGACACGGTGTTGAAATTCCCTCCTCTCTACCGCCTCACAGTCAAGAAGAAACTTGGCCTCCCGGGGCCTCTGAAATCACAGATATCGTACCTAGGACACCACAAGCAGACAAAGCAGAGGTGGTTCCCATACCCTCGGCGAATATAGAGGTGGTAGCCTTCGAGCATTTGGCCCCGAATATAACTCATGTTTCTGGCAGTGTGGTTAGCAGCCACTCACCAGCTTTATCCCCTCGTGCAGGGTCAGAACCCCCACTATCAAAACGATCCAAGATTGGACACTTGGAGCATGGTGATCTTGTCAGAAGCTCTAGCGACACAGGACCAGCTCTATCAACGAGACACTCGCAGGGAGACCAAGTCAGCAGTAGCTTGGAAATCCGGCCACCATCGCCACCCGTGGGTGTTGACGACATTGATCCTGCAGATCTGATATCTGAAAAGCTCGCGAAACTCGCCCGCGATCTGTCGTCGAGATATCGTCCGACGACAAACCGCGATATCGAAGCGTTCGAACGAGGATACTGGCTTATCAACTGCAGTGGCTGGGACCCAGATGTCCGCTTTGATACTTGGGTTTTCCTCGCTAATTATCTCAAGAGTGGTTTGGCGGGTTGGGGAACCTGGTGCCGTAGAGACAAAACCCACGACTGGATACGCCTGTATTGCTGGGGCCATGTCGCGAAACATACTTACTTGCTTTTGTACCTTGCAAGTGGAAGACAGGTCAAGACAAGTGGTGCGAAGTGGTATGGAGCAGATGGTGAAGTTGCTCTGGAAATCCCGCCTTATGAGAAGCAGGGATAAGTCAGATGACTGTTCGCACCATATTTCAGTTTGGATATTTCACTCGACTTGGCATTTTGGGAGACTTGGATATTCGTATCATAAGCGAGGCGTTTGTCGGTTCTTTTCCCTGCTTCTTCGGTGTAGATAACGGTTGCCATCAATCATCGCAACTAGATAGAGCTGCAAAGCTTGGTCCTTCGACGTTATAAGGCGACATAGATAGACGGAACGCACGTTGCACGAGCCTTTGATTATCAACTATTCCCAAGTGACTACCAGCTCAGCTGAGTTTGGGGTATGTCATGTCTTAACCAGGGCCGTCGTACCCTACACGATCCAGTACAAACACAAACAAGAACAAAAATAGACAAAAACCAGACCAGACAAAGTCCCCGTTACCATTCCCTTGACCCCCCGCCCTTTATGATCAGTACCATACCATAAATAGATCATAAACACCTTGGATTCCTATACTTGCACGACAGCGATCACTCAAGAAACAGTCCTTTGTACATAGAATTTCTCTCTAATCTAAGTGGAAGCCCCTCATAATCGGGTCCCTAGGCAAGTCCAGTTTCCTGGATGACCTTTGCGCGCGCGTCAAGCTTCTCAATCTCGGCCTTGTACTTGACAGATGAATCAGCGGCGCGCTGCTCATATAAGGCCTTCTCAGTAGGGGTCACAGCCTTCCAGGACTCGCCAATTTCTTTGAACTTGGTCTGGTTACTCTCAGCATGGCTTTTGTTCCAGTTGTCGATAAGGTAGAGGGAATAAGAGCCTGTAGGGCGCAGGGGCAGACGCTCATCTGAGATTGGCTTGACAGGCTTGCCAGTTAGGAAAGCGAGGCGGCGGCGGGCTTTGTTAGCCAAGTAAATGCGCGCCGGCTCATGAGTCTCAACCCAAGCTTTATAAGTCGCGAGATTCTTCTGGCGGTTGGCAACGGCTCTGCGATGGAGTTCCTTAAACTTTGAGTTAGCTCGTTCAGTTAAGGGAGGGGGAAAGGGCATGACGCACTTGTTGCTCGGATTCGGCCAGTTGACGGAACTTCTCAGACAGCTCAGCCATCTGCTGGGTGATTCCACCAGCTCCTGAGAGGTTCCCTTGGTTCTCGGACGTGAAAAGGGTCCAAGTGCTGGCTGGAAGCATAGCCAGCTTGTCTTTGAGCGCCCATTTCTTGAGCTCCCGGATTTCGAGCTTCTTGGCCTTCTCTGGATCAACCTCCTTCTTGGCCTTCTTGGGCTTTGGCGCAGCAGCCTTGGTGTTAGGCTTCGCCTTGGTCTGGGACTTGGACTTGCTATCAGTCGCCTGAGACTTGGATTTGGTGGTGAGGGTAGCCTTCTTAGTGGTGGCGGTCGTCGTCTTCTTGGCGGCCTTCTTATCGCCGGAGGCAGGAGAGGGGGACCATGCTGAGACGGTGAAGCTTCGGATGGGGAGCGCAATCTTTGTGGCCGACTGGCGACAGAGCAATTGAGCGGGAGAGGGAGCGGAGGCAGAAAGGCGGGCTGTCTGAGCGCGATGGACGGCGGCCCGGCCCACGGAAGTGAGCATTTTGGTGATTGTTACGGTTGATTTGGAGAGAATTGATCTGAGCGAAGCGATTTACAGTGGCGGCGACGATTAACTGCAAGGCTGAGTTTGTGTACGGTGAGGAATTGGCCTAGTCGAAATGAGGCTGATGGTGTTGACCTTAGGTAGACAGACAGTGCCTACCTCATGTTTTGCGCTTTGCGGGCGGGCAGTTTCTAATTCCAGTGCCGGCCAGCCATGGAAGGTGGGCAGGTGGGCAGGTGGGCAGGTGCGAGAGTGGGCTCAACTTCATGCGAGAGCTCCCTTGCCCTTGGGTAGTGGTACGTTCCAACCGCATGCGTTATAGCTAGCACGCTAAGTACTCTCTACTTTTCGAGCTACAGCTCTTGCAGCTTGCCAGTTGCACCAATCATCACCCAAGAGTTGGCTTATGTAACACCCCTCCACATTCACCTCACCTCATCCGCTGGTCGCAGGCTGCCGTTGGACGCGACAGTGAGTGAGGTCAAGTCAAGCAAGGCTGGACTAACCAACATAAGCTCTTTCAACTCCATCATCAACTCATCGACACTGAAGGCGACGAAAACTGTACTCTACAAATACCGACGGTATTATTTTCTTACACCAGAGTAACCCAAAGACCTGCGACATTTCTCACTTCCCAATTCATTCGACTGCATAGACCATGGATCACCGTCCGCAAGCTTGGGGTCGTGTATGTGCTTCCATATATCACACCTTTAAGCATGGCCAATTACAATAAGCTAACCCCAATAGCCCAGAGACGATGTTTACGGTGCCTACGATGCCTCTTTCATGACCGATAACGGCCCCAAGCAGAACACACAACAGCCCATCGTCACTGGTACCTCCGTCATCGCCGTCAAGTTCAAGGATGGAGTTGTCATGGCTGCTGATAACCTAGGTCCGTTGTATCAGCGCCGATACCTGAATAGAAGCTAATCCTTCCCAGCGTCATACGGCTCTCTGGCCCGATTCACCGATGTCAAGCGACTCCGCTCCTTCGCCGAGTCCTCGGTCGTTGGCTTCAGCGGCGACATTTCCGATATGCAGTATCTCGACCGCCATCTCATCGACCTCTCCCTCGACGAGGCCTACACATCCCCCGACGCTCCCCGTCTCAATGCCGCAAACCTCCACCGCTACCTCGCCAAGCTGCTTTACCGCAGACGCTCCAAGTTCGACCCCCTGTGGAACCATCTCCTTGTTGCTGGCCTCGATGACGACGACAAGCCATTCCTTGCCGCTGCCGACTTACTCGGCAGTACCTACAGTGCCCCCAGTCTGGCTACGGGCTTCGGTTCCATGCTAGCCCAGCCTATCATGCGTCGTCACGTCCCCGACGAAGAGGCCGCACAGAACCTGGAGAAGGAGGAGGCTATCAAGATCATCAAGGAATGCATGAAGGTTCTATACTACCGCGATGCCCGCAGTTTGGACTCTTACTCGATGGCTGTCGTCACAAAGGAAGGAGTGGAGCTCACCGATGGTTTGCAGCTCGAGGCTCAGAGCTGGGCCTTTGCCGAGAGAATTCGCGGATATGGTACTCAAACTGTCTAAATCCCGTAGCAGGTGCTGAAATGGGAGGACCAAGTGACGAAAGCTAGTCACATTTTAATCAACCAGTGAGGTTGCACAAGATACAAGTCAAACCGGCTTGATTCCTGTTACTTTAGACAAGATTCAGCTGGAGCAATCATAATGATGATGACACTTGACATTGTGCAGTGAACTTCTATAAGCCACCGATGAAATTCCTTCCTCTCGCTCTCATCCAATAGCCTGGGAACAGCTCAAGACAGGGGAAACGGTAGAATTGTAAGAACATATCACATCTCATCATTCGAGAGTGTGCTTTGATATCTATACTTTGCATTTATGTTAGGTATGACGCTTTTTTTCGAATTTCATTCGCATGATCTTACCAAGAAGGCCACACAGAGGCACACATCATAGGACCCTTCATGTCTCGAGCTCTAATGAGTCGATGCTGTATATGAGAGGTACTTTGCAAGAAAGTAATAGGTAAGAGGTCGAAGGCAAAGGCTCAGTGTCACATCTTGTGCCCGTTACGTCTAAACCTGTAGGAGGCCGGAAATTTGAAACATCAAGCTCTGTGGCAAACCATGGTTCAGTTTACTGCATGGTAAAAAACGCAGAGTAGCAGCATTCACAGTTTTCAAATGTCAACTTTATGTTCAATTTGCAAGACTTGCTATTCATGATTACGTTGCCTAGAACTATTGTATCGTAAATAAGCCAACATGCCTATTCAGCCTCTTCTCGAGGGTTACCATCTAATACTGACCACGACCAGCCTGGTCCCTGGCCTCCCATTTATTCATTTATTTTTGCCAAACACTTTGTTCCATGCTATCCAGGTAGACAAAACACAAAATGCTTGACCAACATGTTCATTTGCAAGCCAGTGCAGTCCAAAACCCAACTCCAAATTTCATCATAAGCCTCTTGCCAGTAGCGAAGAGGAACCCAAGCAGCCGCCAAACTCATACTGTACATCGACCATCAGTCAAAAAAAACAGTAACGAGCTTACTCAACAGTGACCGACTTGGCCAAGTTACGAGGGAAATCAACGTTGAGACCCTCAAGAACGGCAAGCCAGTAGGCAATGAGCTGGAGAGGGATAACGTTGAGGAGACCCTGGAGAACGTCGACCGTCTTGGGGATCTCGATCTTCTCGGCTTCAGAAGACTTGAACTCCTCATCAGAGGGGTTGCAGATAACGATGGGCTTACCACCGCGAGCAATAACCTGCTGATAGGCGTTGAGTGACTTCTTGAACAGATCGTCACGGGTGAGGATCATGATGATGGGGAGGTTCTCGTCAACCAGAGCCAGGACACCATGCTTCAGCTCACCGGACATGACGGCTTCGCAGTGAAGGTAGGAGATTTCCTTAATCTTGAGGGCACCCTCAAGAGCAGTGGAGAACTGGCTGCCACGTCCGAGAAGGAGGAGAGACTTCTGGTTCTTGAAGTTCTCGCAAAGCTTCTTGATGGAGGAGTCAAGCTCGAGGATGGACTTGATCTGGGCAGAGACGTTGGAGAGACCCTCCATGATCTCCTCGCGGCGAGCCTTCTTGGAAGCACGGTCCTCGCTAAGGGACAGAGCAAACATGACCATGGCGATGAACTGAGAGGTGTAGGCCTTGGTGGAGGCGACACCGATCTCGGGACCGGCGTTGATGTGGACACCACAGTGTGTGAGGAGAGAAATGGAGGAGCCGACGACGTTGACGATACCGACAGTCAGGGCACCGCGCTCCAAGCAGTAGCGGAGAGCCATGAGGGAGTCGGCAGTCTCACCAGACTGAGAGACGAAGACGCAGGTGTCGTCACGGAAGACAGGGGCCTGTCGGTCGAGGAAATCGGAAGCCAGCTCAACGGCGATGGGGATCTCAGCAAGCTCCTCAAAGACACCACGGACAGCCATGCAAGAGTGGTAAGAAGTACCGCAGGCAATGAAAATGATGCGGCGGCATCGGCGAATGGTGGAGATGTAAGAGCGGAGACCGCCGAGGGTTACGGTCTTGTTGGCAATATCGAGACGACCACGCATGGTGTTGACGACGGACTCGGGCTGCTCGAAAATCTCCTTCTGCATGAAGTGGTCGAACTTGCCCTTCATGATCTCCTGAAGCTCGAGCTCAAGAGTCTGGATGGTTCGGACGTTGGAGCTGCCATCGGCCTTCTTGAGGCGGTGGATGTTGAGGGAGCCCTCGTGGATGTGGGCAATGTCGTCGTCCTCAAGGTACATGACCTTCTTGGTGTGCTCGACAATGGCCGAAGGGTCGGAGGAGAGGAAGAACTCAGTGGGCATGGGCATGCCATCATCGGTCATGAAAGCACGAGACTGAGATCGATGGAGGAGAGACTTGTCGGCGGCACCGAGAAGGCCAGCGTCCGGAGACAGAAGGTCGTTCTTCTTGATGGCAACATTCTGGGAAGCGGCCTCGGCGGGGAGGGCAGCGTTCTCGTCAGAATACTCAACATCGACAAAGTCAACCTTCATGCGACGCTCGGTCTTGACACCGATGACGAGAGGAGAACCCTTTCGGGCGGCGATAACCTCATGTGGGTAGTGGACGGACTTGATGAGAAGAC
The DNA here is from genome assembly GCA_013363135.1 of Fusarium brevicatenulatum. NCBI lineage: Eukaryota > Fungi > Ascomycota > Sordariomycetes > Hypocreales > Nectriaceae > Fusarium > Fusarium brevicatenulatum. The sequence continues at coordinate 44,617 of JABEEJ010000160.1, forward strand.
CATAAGCACCCTCGAGCTCCTGAATGACGGCCTTGGCAAGGTCGGTGAAGCCAATGGAGGGGTGCTGGTCGTGGATGTACTTGGTGAGCTTTGCGATGCACTCAGTGTCGGTCTCAGTCTCGAACTTGAAGCCCTTGGCCTGGAGAAGAGTCTTCAACTCCTTGTAGTTGGTGATGATACCATTGTGGACAACAGTGAACTCCCAGTTGACGTCAGATCTGCATTCAGGGGTTTATAGTCAGCACACCGTGTTCAAAATCACTCTCCCAATCCAGAACTGATCTTCGCATCCTCAAAATGGAACGGCAAAGATCAAGAATTAAGCAGTCGGATTGGGAATTTCGGAATTTCTCAAACGTACCGGTGGGGGTGGCAGTTGGTGGTGGAAGGAGGACCGTGAGTAGCCCATCGGGTGTGGGCAATACCGGCATGTGAATCAAAGATCTTCTCGAGGTCGAGATCGGACTCGTCAATGAGCTTTCGGAGCTTGGCGACCTTGCCAACCTCCTTGAAAGCGAGAACCTCCTTCTTCTTGTCGCCGTCGATAGCTAGACCAGCAGAGTCATATCCACGGTACTCGAGACGGGACAGGCCTGTTTGCAAAAGGCTGTGTCAGCAACACGAATCTGGGCGCTGATCCCGCGTCTCACCAGTGCATGGCGGGGCGGGGCATGGCTGATGAAAGGGGTGGTGAGGGGCAGCTGAGGAGGGTGAAAACATGGGCGCAGCCCATGATTGTGCTTGTGCTTGTGCTTGTGCTTGTGCTTGTGCTTGTGCTTGTGAACATGAGCATGGGATAAGCAATTACTGACCGTTGACAAGAGTGTCGAGGATGAACTTGCGGTCCTTCTCCACCAGGTAGTTGATGTATCCGAAAATACCACTGATCGTAATGGTTAGCTATTGTTATTTTATTCCACCAATTGAGCCGCGGAATTCCTTCTTTTGAGGCCCAGCATTTGTCTCCTGTCCTTCGCCTTGAACCAGACATCCATACCATCTTTAGCCTGCGTCGGTCGCAAGCAAAGAATCGATGGAAGCTCGGTGGCTGGCGGGGCAGACGAAAAGGCTGGGCGGTAACAAAGGCGGTGACGGCGACGAGGAAGAGGAAGCTTCCTTACCACATGTTGACTGAGCTCTTTGCGATGGAAAAACGTGGACAATGGGGTCGTTTAGAGACGAGACGGTCGGTGAGAGGAGAGCAGAGCCGATAGCGAGCGGATATGTGTGGAGGAGAATAAGAGAGAGAGAGAGGAAACAGGCGGAAGAGTTTTGAGGACGGGGTATCAAGAAGCAATAAGGTGTAGATGAGGGAGGAGAAAGAGGAGAGAAGAGCAGAACAAGAAAGGTGAGGAGGGAGGAGGGGATGGTTGTATATGTAGTCGTTTGAGCTTCAGCAACTTGACTTGACTTGCCTTACAACATTGGGTGAAGGCGAAAGGACAAAGGCGGGCAGAGCGGTCTCCGTAGAGGATGGTCCCAGCTTCTCATGGTGTGGAGTCTCTGGCCCGCACCCTCAGTGAGGTGAGCATTGGATGGAGGCTAAGCTCCCTAATGCTTAGGTACCGTAGGTAGTAGGTATACGCCGCTATGGTTCTCACCCAAAAGTGACCTGCAACTCAGCAAGGTCGGGCTCTCTCACACTCGCTTTTGCTCTGCATGCATGCAGGCAGCTTGCTGTGTTGGTGGGCAGAGTGGGGTTGAGGATGACAGTAGCGGGGGTATTTTCGACAGGGCCCAGGCAGGGGTGAGAGATTCCATGTTTTTGGTTTGGTCTGGTCTGGCCTGGCCTGTAACTTAGGTAGGTATTTTTATCTGCTCGCTGGTCTATTTACAGAGAGGTTGAGAAACGAACGAACTGGCGGGAAGTGGGCGAGACAAGGCAAGGGAGCGGTAACAGAGGAATAGGTACCATGAGAATGCCTACCTAGGTACAGCTCATACATACTGGTACTATCGACAACAACCACACTCCTCCATAGCAACTGACCCTGAACTGTGAGGGGCGGTTCACAGTTTGAGATGGTTCAGGGATACACCACCATCAGGCGTTTTGAGTTGACTGACTACTTGTATGTACTAACCTAGGTACCTTACCTTACCTTACCTTACCTTGGTCTAAGGTACTGGACAGTTGAGGGAGGACTGGCCATCATCATACATAGAGCTGAACCAACAGATGACCAATTGATCTTGTTACACGGCATCTGTTATCGTGGGCGTGGCAGTAGCTCGCGGCTGTTGAGACGTTAGCTGGAACAGAATGGAAGAAGCCATCCTATTGTCAGCCGTGGCTAATGGTTGCATAAGGGTCCAAGACCAAAAACCACACCAACAAGGCTTCTTCATAGCCTTCGTCCGCCTCTGGTCCTGCTTTCCAATGCCTTACGCTCAGACTCGTACTTCTGATAATCTGCGACAACTACGTATCGAATTTCTAAGAATACAGATTGCTGTTTGCCTCTCTGGATCTAGCCCGCGCTTTAATAATTCCAGGGCCTGGAAGGCGGTGCCTGAACACCCTGGTGCAACTCCAGGTCTGTCACAGTTCAAGTTAGATCGTGAAGCTTATTAGGTCCCGTCTACCTCTCTACCTTGGTCATGGCAACGCATCTCGCCGAGCCGCATGTACAGGTAGATGTACCCAAGAGGTATGTATGGAACTGACTACCTAGGTAACAATAATCTCACAATCCCATTATGGTGACCTCTCACAGGCAAGTTCCTGATCTACAAAGCTAATCTGATTAAGAGCTTTGTGTCTTGCACCGAGTGCGGGAAGTTACTAGTAATTAGAGGTCCCTCTTTCACCGCACTCTTTTTACGTCGAACCACGACCTTTTCTGATGTTACCATCTGTATGCATTGGGTTGGTTGTCTGTCACTTATCATATCTGCAGAACCCACCACAAACATCGTCATCCACCACTCCTCCGCCTCCACCCTCACCTAGACCTACATAGTACAGCACTGAGCACACCTAAACCAGCCTCACGGGGTTCCCGACTAGCCCGAGCCTTGTCAACGCCAACAGAAGAGCGGAAGCTTGCAGCTCGTTTCAACTCGTTCTACACTCTACCACTCAGAGACCAGAAAGAGAAACGGCAGCGTTATCGTCAAGCGAGAGATCTGCGCCTCCATACGAGAAGTGTCTCCCCCACTCGCGCCTTTGTTCGTTCGTATTGACTCCCGGCCTACCTAAGGGCTCCCTCACAGTCACTCGCTCAGTGTTAGCCTGCGGAAGCTACCAGTCGGCATTGGGAGATCCCCTGCATCTCTTCCTGTGGAGGTGTGCATACATATGCAGATATGCAATGCGTGCCCCTGAATTCGCATGTTGTTTTTCCTTCTTCTTCTTCCTTAATCCTGAAGCTTGTGCTACTTCCTACAGTGATAATTCTGAAACATATGGCGTCTATACAATTGAAGATCAACAGATACAGTACCAAGATAATACGTACCCCTACGACACCAGGTACATACTGGTACTGTAGCTGACACTGACTTTCTTTTGGGGCGGGCTCTGTATTCATGGGTACCTGGACAGTGATGCATTGATGGCCTCAGCATCAGATGGATCATCCCTAGGTCGTGGGTCTCTCACCTAATACTCCGTACCCTTGTGTTTGTTTGTGCCTGTGTCGATTCGAAGTTGAATCAGTTCGCTTCAGTTCACATCCATACATGTATTAAGATTTCACAGCCTCAATCGCCCCAACTAAAAAAAAAATCAATCTCACTAAGAATAGCAACCCGTTCCAACTAGCGCCAATTCCGTTCCGCTCGGCGTTGTTTCCCATCTCAAGTGCAGGCGCGCTTCTTGGCTTGTTGTTGTTCTTCTTCTTCTCGATGCATTCTAGCCCATGTTTTTCTCCGTAGCATTCATTCCTGTCAATCTTGTTTTCGGTCTTGTTTCTCTTTAGTATTCGCTTTCCGCCGTCGGTTGAGCTGCCGACTAACTAGGTAAGTTAGTTCCGGACCTTAACCAATTTGCGATGCTATTGTTAGCATCCATCTCGTTATATACATACGTCATCGTCTCCCAAACCTGAGACCCCCATGTTAAAGATATCAACTCCATGCCTCTCTCCATCTTATCTTAGCCTTGCCGTTATCCTCAGGCTTGGGGTCTACAGAGATTACGGATACGCTTGCTCGCCTTCAAGGGTGAGCTGTAGGAATAGACCATCCAGCTCTCTGACATCAGCCACGTTGGCCTAAAAGCGTCCCCGCTGAGCAGGGCAAGTTCCCACCGTCATTACTAAAGGATCCAATGGTGCTTAGTTAAGGTGAACCCTGGCCAAAGTGCCGTTGCTGTGGTTGTTTGTTTATGTAGGTATGTGAGAAGGAATCCTTTTGCACCAATCGACTATCTGTCCTTTTTTCAGCACTAACAACCCAAGGGGAAAGACAGTTGACAATTAGAAATCTATAGTACAATCTATACATAGCGCACTATCAGAAAAAAGTCGTCTTTTGTAGAACCAAAAACGCCAAGCTGAAAATGCCCTTCAGCCCCAAACTTAAAGAACACCAGGATAAGGGAGCTTATGGCATCTTTGACACGACCCAATGACCTGACTTCAGCCGTTCATCTTGACTACTTGCTTACCACTACCAGTGGTGTAACAGACCTCATCTTGCATAATTTCGTAATCTTACTCCTCTTGAGCTTACTATGGCCGACCGACAGTCTCACTCAGAAGAATCAGCCTTGCGAGTCAAGAAGGTGGTTTCATGGCATCTCTAGCCTCTCACCAATTGTATCAACGCCTTGCGACGCAACTCGTGGCAAAGGATCTGGCTACTCATGTTGCAGGCATTGGCATATGTATGAATCTCACCCTCGTGAAACACGATTGTGGTAGCCGCAAGAAACTCTTCTGCTTTTCCAGGACGCCATGTACATTCCTGCTTATAGGGCTGAGCTAATCTATTGCTGTTTGCCCTGGCTATATTGTACAGTCTTACACGGATGATCTAGCAACGCTGGGGCCATCAACCTCCATCATCCTTAGGTTTCCGTGCACCTTTCCGCCGTTATATCTATCCATCTTGGTCTGGAACGGCACACCCTCCCGCCGCTTACAGCTTCTGGTATTCAAGCTTGCCCTCCAACTTCTTGGATTCCGCGACCTTGCGAACAGCCTTGTTGAAATCGTCCTGATTGATCGAGTCTCGGTAGTCCTTGATAGCAAATAGGCCGCTGTATGCATGTCAGATTCATTAAGCTCAACTTCTTCTCCTTTACTGCGTGGGGATGGAAACTTACGCTTCGGTAACCACGTTTCGCAAATCAGCACCATTGAGCCCGTCACTCATCTTCACCACGCTTTCGAAATCAAGGTCTCCATCGACTACCACGCTTTGTGAGTGAATCTTGAGAATCTCGAGGCGTCCGACCTCGTTGGGCAGAGGAATTTCGATCTTTCGGTCCAGTCGACCAGCACGAAGAAGCGCAGGGTCCAGTGTGTCAGGTCGGTTGGTTGCCATGATGATCTTGGTCTTGCCCAGATAGTCGAAACCGTCCAGCTGGTTGAGCAACTCCATGAGAGTTCGTTGAATTTCACGATCAGCACTGGTGCCCTCGGAGAAACGACGGCCACCAATGGCATCAATTTCGTCCATGAAAATGATGCAGGGCTCATGCTCCTTGGCATAGCCAAACATCTCGCGGATCAGTCTTGCAGATTCTCCAATGTATTTGTCGACAATAGCGGAAGAAACAACTAGTTTGCTGTCAGTGATACCGTTCGTAGAATAGGATCAGCGCGTGGCCCATACCCTTCAAGAAGTTGGTCTCTAGACTGCTAGCAACTGCTCGTGCCAGTAGAGTCTTTCCAGTTCCGGGAGGGCCATATAGCAGGACACCCTTGGGAGGTTTGATGCCTACTCGGAGGAACAGTTCGGGATTCTTGAGGGGGAGCTCAATGACTTCTCTGAGCTCTCGAATCTGATCGTTCAATCCACCGATACCAGCAAAGCTGACTTGCCCTGGGTCCTCCAGAGACATGTTGTACACCAAGGGGTCGACTTCGCGGGGTAGCATTCGCATGATGGTGAGTGTCGTCATGTCGAGGGCAACACGGGTACCTTGCTTGAGCTTGACCTTGTCGACCTTTGATCTGCATCCGACAACATATCGTGGCCCCGATGAAGCCTTGACGATAACTGCGAGTATAACCGTTAGTATCCGTCCATCTTGTACGAGTCCACATGTTGTTCGCCCTCACATCGTTCGTCATCAAGCTGTTTCAGTACCTCGCCGATGATCTGTCCCACACTCTGTAGCGCCTTGATGTTGTCCTCGGTCTTGTCAAACTCTCGCTGCATGTCCTTGATCTCTAAGCGCAGATTCTTGAGCTTTGCTTCCCATTCTCGCGACTCCATGAGTTTCGTGCGATAGGAGTTAAGGGCAGCCTGACGCTCGTCTTCGGCAGACATTGTGAATAACTTTATTCCGATCCTAGTTTCGTGAGTTGTATACTGTTAATATGTCTTCTTTCCTTGACAACTCGTCGGTCTTGGGCGTTGTCTGTCGGGTATCGAAAGCTTCGTTTATGTTGACGGAAAGGTGTTTGGATTGGATGGTGATGGTGGTTGCTCATGGGAGATAGAGAGCTTACCTCACCAGCTGGAGCCTTCCACTAGCGGGCTCGAGCTGCACCGGCAGAATCTCGGCATAGATGCGCAAAGCTCCCGTCCAGGTACCTATCTCATTAAGGGATCTGAGGCAGTTGAAGAAAACAAGGCAATGCGTGGCTCTATCTCGTAATATTTATGGTGTTAGAATGAACGGAATGTGATAGATATTGAGTTATTTGCTATTTGACCTGCAGCTAAGTGTTTTTTTTTTTTTTTTTTCGATTATAATGCATATCCATCGAAATACCATTGAGTCAGTCCACTGGTAAGCATAAACTATCAGTCTGTCACTACCTGTGGCTACCCTTACCCCAGTGCTTTGATTATTTTGTCGGGGCTCTATTGCCTACCCTGCACCACTCAGTCTGTTCTCGAAACAGTGATACCTGAATAGAGACCATCATATGGTTATCATAACTACTCTTTGAATGAGCAGCAACATACAAGGTGTACAGAAAACTAGATGTGTTACCGAAATATAGAAAGACACGGTACAGTTGACGCGTATATAGGTAGACGTTCCTATACATCAGATCATTTACCACCAGCACGGCATTTGTGAGTGCAAAGACCTTCAGCATTTCCTCTAGAGGCCGATTTTCCAAGCTCAAAGACGATCGGATATCGAGGAACTTCATAGCTCTCATTAGATGTCTAATTTACTCAGAAAACCGATTTTTTGTACATCCCGACCCAGCCTGAAGCTTCTATTGCGCGCATAGCGCATCGTGCATATTACTCGTCTGTCCTGAAGACAGACAAGGGTGTCGGGAAGAGCAGAAGGTGTGCCGATTTTAGAATGAAGGGCCAGGTACATCCAAGTGATGGCAAGGACCAGGAACCTGGCTAAACGATCCATCAAATAGCTGGAGACGGCCTTCTGATGATGTTGAGTTGGGTATAGGTCGCAAAAATATGTAGCTTCGTCATCCGACTTGGCATCAGAGGCTATGATGTCTTGGTGAGAAGTAGAGTGTTTACCCGGAAACGCAGCCCTGAACACACCAGCGACTGCTTGAAGCACTTCGAATTGCAGTGATATTCTCGAGCCGAAGTCGCATAAACTGACTCAGTCCTTCTTCTCGCCCTCGTCGTCAGTGGCCGCCTTCTTAGGCTCACCCTCAGCGTCGAAACCGAGCGCATCCAACTCTCTAATGAGTTCGTTGATTTTGATCACCTTTGCGATTTGCTCAGGGAGTAGAGCCTCACCACCTTCCTTCTTGTTCTTGAGGTCCTTGGCCTGTTTCAACTTCTTCTTGAGATTTCGGGCCTTTTTCTCGCGTTCAACTTCGGGGTCGACTTGCTCAGGCTTTGTCTCTTCCGCAGGGGCTGGAGCATCACCCTCTGCAGCCTTTGCCTTTTTCCGAGCCTCACGACGCTTGGCGTTCTTGTTGCTTGCAGCCGAGTTCTGTTCGGAGCTCTCTTCCTTCAAGCTCGTGGCACCTGGGATGCCAATTTTCTTACCGCGCTCGCGAAAGGCCTCGGCAGTGCGGTTCTTGTAGACTTCGACATCCTCGGGAGGGCGGTATCCCGGACGAATTTTGATAGCTTTGCGGGTACTGCCATCTGCGCGGACAGACTGCGGGATCTCTCGGTCACCACTGTTTTCATCGGTGACAATACCCGCGTTCGAAGGCTGCGAAGGCATCACGAAAAAAAAAAAAAAAGAGCTAAACAATAGAGAGATGGAGCAAAAGAAGAGTTGATTCGATTCGAGAGAGCGTCTGAGTCCGACGCTGGACGTTGTCGCAGACGAACAGGGTTTGGAATCTGCTCGGCAGGTACCGAAGCAGGTTGAAAGCTGGAAATTGGCTTGGAGGGGTCAATTTGGAGGAGGGGCTGCGAGTGGCTGAAAGCAAGCAGCGCCACATGCATGTGGCTACATCAGTGTATAACATGGATAACATGGATGACACAGGATTATACACAGATGCAGCCTTGATTGAGTACTAATGCATGGTTAATGCACTGTAATTGTGTTTCATCACGCTCCATCGATTGTATACCAACATATGATCACATTTGCCCAAGCACGCCTGTGTCCTCTTGGGGATATTTCCCTGGGAGCCAAGCTGTTACTATTAGTACCTAGGTAGGTACTCCGTAGTTACATAGGTAGGTACTTAGGTATAGTACTAGGTAATGCATGCTGGTCACAAACAACAAGGGTGCACCCCTGCTAATTGAGCTTATTTGAGCCGGAGCTCTCTCATTGGTAGATGTTTCGAGCTTGATGCCCTGCAGGGTGCCTTGTTTCAACCTTTCCTCATGTAAAACGGTAATGGACGTTTGCCCACGTTGCAAATATACCCTGGTGTAAGCGACATAAATCCTCTGACCCGTCATATCTGAAGAGTGCCTAAGTTACGCAGCCTCACTTCCTAATTTTCTTATTCCTCAGCTTCCATCTCGAATGTGTTTCGCTACATCATGAAGGCCTTGCTGAACTACGAGGGTCCGGTGATGGTTTTGTATGATCTGGCTGATTATGGTGCAAGACCACAAGGAGCATGGAAGGATTTGCACGTCTAACATAGCCCATACGGAGTGGGAAAAGCCACATGCAGTACATGGCTGGCCCCCTGGTGAATGCCACAGCTCAAGCTTAACACACCGTTATTTGATGAGCGTTGACCAAGGCTTTGACATATCTGGCCCAGTTAAATTACTGCAATCAGTCACTGGCTGCCTCATGCATAGGTCGTGGCAGGTTGAGAACCTACGGAATTACGCCTAATGGCAGCCTCTCGCACGACTTTGCTTGTGACAGTACCTACCTAGGTACGGATACAGGGCAAGCCTCGCCTCAGCTACCAGTGTAACCACTACTGTTTGGTGAGTGCGTTGGCCACATAGAATATAAGGTTGCTGGAACCGTATTGTATGCTTGTTAGGCATATTGTTTTGTTAGGCTTTTTCCATGCTACTGGTCTTTGGAGTTCAATATTTGAGACCCTTCTCCCAAGTGTTCCCATCTTTGTTTGCGTATCACTACCGAATACTTGACCTATGATAGACTAGCTTTATCGTCCTTTGTGTATCATTAATTGGATGTATGTGAATGTTGTTGGCACAAAGCGGTCTCATTCCCGCCCGTGTCATAGACTCACGATATTATTTAGGTACACTGCACACCTCAACATCAAAGAAGGACCTATAAAAGTAACACATTGTTCCTACCTAGGTAGTAAGGGATATTAGCATTTCACCATTGCGTACGGAACCACCCCTACTCTTAGGCCAGCGCACCAAAAACAGGCAAGGCAAGGCAAGGCAAGGCAAGGCAAGGTA